>CM060965.1:99703447-99833447 GCA_030765045.1 Tenodera sinensis | reverse complement strand
CACCCTTCTTCCCCATGCCTGATCTAGGTTCATGTCATCTTGATCTCAGAGCAAACTTGACTATGAATTTTCTCCAGTTAAGTTGATTAATCTTAGATCAACAGAACTGCTGAAGCAAGAAATAATGATACAGCTTTAACTAAAATAATAAAATAGAAAGTAATGCATTTTTCTAGTTATTTGAATAATATAAGCATTGTTTCAAATTGTATTATGTCAAATAAAATTTCAGGAGAAGCAAAAATTGATTATTCTTAACCTAGAAAATGTTTCACAACAGGCATGAGCACGAGATGAGAGAAAGCGATTGAACTTGCCTTACGCACCCCCATATTCTCTTGCCGAAGTACAATGGTGGATTCGTTCCACCTGCGCGGCAGTAATAATTTCTACGCTGTTATTAACTATTTTGTTTATATTAGCTATATATTGCATACAATAATTATTACAGCTACCTACTGTAATTAGGCAAATTACATGATCTTCAAATTGCATGACCTTCCTTTATCTTATGCACGTAATATCCTTACGCTCCGTTATGATTAACATACTAAACTGTTGCTCTTTCACAATGAATAAAGCAGTAAAGTTCCATTGCTATTTAGCCTTAAAAATGTTTTAAAACCATTTGATCAACGTAATAAATTCTTTGGTTTTAAACGTAATATTATGTTCTAACTTTGAAACACGAAATACAAGCTTCTACCAAATAAACTAATAAGAAATTAAACCACTAAGAAGTGGAATCATATCGTCGCTTTTATGTTTAGAAGTACGAGTATTCAAAAACTCCTTTTGAAATTGTAAATACCTGTAAGATCAGCAAGGTTTGATTTACGCTTCTAATCAAAATAGCGTTTGATATTGTAACACTTTATATTTTCAAATTGAAATACGCTTATCTCCCACTCTTCATGAAACAGCTATACTTGCCACTGACTGAGGCGTGTCGGAAGTTGAACAGCAGTGAAGGGAAGGGATGGCCGTGGAGTGAGGCAAGAACAAGTTTCAGGGAGTGGCCCAGTTGAGCCGATTTTGTCCATACCTATGGTAAAATGTGAAGCTATTGTGTTTGAGGCTTACTGCTAGAAACACGAAAAACAAAATTAACTTGTAATTGTGTTCGTCAAATTTAAGGAAAATGTTTTAGACTTATATATGCTTTGATCCAAAAATTGGTAAAATATATAAAAAATACAAAAAAGATAAGAAAGATCACTGCTGATCATACAGTTTCTTTCTGAGAAACTGAACCTGCGTTGTTTTTTCCGCCTCTTTTCCCTATATGTTTGTACTCTTCAATTATAATATCCATCAATATGTTTTTAATTCATCACGTGTTACATTTTACGATCTCTCTATTTTTCTTATTTTCCGCAATTTTCCTTTCGTCCGAAGCTGAGAAAGAAGTGATAGCGACTGCCGGAAAGCAGCAATTTTCAATTATTTTACATTACCAAATGCTACATTACGAGTTAAGTTCAAAGTTGAACTTAGACGCGATGATCTTAGCTTAGTTGTATATAATGCAATTCTACTCTGGTCTCAGTTTATGTTCTGACCTGAGATTAAATCTGATCTCCAATCAGCGATATTTATGCAACGGGATCTAAGGCCGCTTAAAAACACACGCTCTTGTGCGCTAGCAATGCTGGGATACTAAAGTTGCCGATATGTCGATAGTATATTTATGACATCATGAGATGCCATGTGACATTGTCTCCTCTCATTCGTTCAGAGATCAGAGCACCTCGCAGACATTTTCTTATCAGATATATACAGTAGCTTAGAGCGTCGGGCCCGGGTAGACCAAGTGGGCCCTGGTTAAGCCACGTTACGTTAACTTTACGTAATCTCAGCATTAATCACCGGAATCTAAATGTGCATGTTTTGTAAACAAATCTTGAGATTTCCACACTTCACTTGAAGGGCGAGGCTACCATCAAATAACAATTTCCTTTACTTAAAGTGGAAAACTGAAGTGTTCGTAGTTCCACGAAATTTTCTGAAAATCTGTGTAAAAAAAGCAGCCATTGTTCATTGTTTAATTAGACGTGGGACTAAAAGATCTCCAATGAACTGAAATTTTTGCACATAACGTAAATAACCGATGCATTGCGTTTGTGCCAGATTTGTTGCTTGTTTATAGTTGAGGAACAATATTATATTGTAACAAAACACAAAAATCCATTCCAGTTACTTTTCTGTCACTTTATCTTCTAAAATTTTACCGCAAACACACAATTTTCTTGTCGTCGTTAACACAATTCAGTCTTCTGTGCATCGAAACTCACAACATAATCTTGCTCAATCGTTTTAGTGTCTCTCTTCACTTTTGCTGTCTCTCATACACTAACATACGACGTTCTCGACGCTCGTCAATCTTTTTACGACGCACACGCACAGCTGGCCCACACTCACTGACCGTACATAGCTCTATCTCCAAAACTAAACTGACCCGCTCTGCTTCTGTCTCATGTTCTTTTATACTAGGGATCACGTCACACCAACCTTTCTCGATTCCACGCACACACAGACGCACACCGAGAAGTGTCCAGAACGTTCTCGATCCCTTTCGATGCTGTCGCCTCATTGTTACAGTCACGTATACACAACAGGCACGCGAGGTAGCCTGACCTTGAACGTCTCGGCCACTCTCCCCTACGTCATGTGATGCGAAGTAGCCCTTCCATCATCGAGCGCCACGCCCATCATCACAGTATTATTAGGAGAATTGATTTTTGATCAGCGATTTTCTGACTTAGTAGGTATAGTTGCTTGTGAAGTTGGTAGCACCTCCCTCTATTTTCTTTCTTTTATTTGATACATTTCATTAATACACATTTTCATAGTGAATGACCATTATTCAGAATATTAACACTTTTTTTTTAAGCTGGCAGGTCTACCAACATCATTTAGTTACAGCATAAGAATAAGATCATCTTCTTGTCTCAGCCTTCAGGTACCAACACCATTGCACTACGATTTAACTTAACCAGAAGGTTACAAAACGCGCCTGCAGTTTAACTTTTGGTTTCATTTAACTAAACTTTCAGTCAAGCTACGTTTATAATACCGGACCTAAGAGGGCGATAGTCATAAATATGAAACGCATCGGTAAGGGAATTAGTAGGTCAGTAGTGCCACAAAGCACTACAACAAACTTTCTCAACAGAGAAACTTTGGTTTCTCTCGGCTGCTGTAATATTGGACTGCGAATGTCGGTTCAAAATGGAGCGACACTGGAGACAAAATGAGCGATAAACAATAGCAATTCAGCTTCAACGCGACAAAATCCGTTCCACGAAATTTAAATTGGAGTTAACTTTCACCGTACCGAGCGGGGTGGCGCCGTGGTAGCATGTGAGACTAGCATTCGGAGGCCGTGGGTTTGATCCCAGCTCACCGCACACTGTGACTTGGTGTTTCCCATGGTTTCTTCCTTGTCACTTTGGCAAATGTTCATCCTCATTTCACGGCTTTCCTGACTACCATTTGCCGTTCCTGACGTCCCTCTTTCATCCATTTTAGGGTTGTAGGACCAGGTGACGGTTTTCGGCGTGTTGTCGCTGGGCGGTGGCTTGCTCACTGTAAAGGTTTCATCTCCGGCGTGTTCCAGGCGCCCCAGGTGGTCGTAGGCCCGTAGGGTCGGAGACCCTATACATAATTTCCCTGCCTAATTTCCCTGGCGTCGCCTGGATCTGCGCCGGCGAGTGCCTCCTACGTCTTGCGGCTCTTCCCGACTCCCGGAGGTGTAAGTTTCTGCCGAATGTTGCGTCGGATATGTTCAACAAGAAACGTTAGAGACGCCGTCCCAGGTTGCGCCTGTCGTTCACTCGGTTTCTTGTCGCCCTTCGGGTCTTTCCTCTCTCGCTTCCTCCCAGGGTTCACAGTAGAAGCCTAGAGCCCTTTAACTTTCACCGCGCGGCGTGGCAGCATCCAAAGAATTCGAGTGTGTGCTCTTGCTGAGACAGCATCTACCTCCACAAAAACGCATTCTTTTACGAAATAAATACCAAATTCTGTTGAATTATAGCCCCAGTATCGCATGGTAGTATAAGCTTGTTCTGCCTTCATTCTGAACACTGAATTAGAGCAGCAATACCATGTGACATTTCGTTTAAGTCGCGTCACCAGCATGAATTAACCATAGTGCTGCAATTGCAAGTGTAGATCCCATCGCGTCCATCTGATTATAAAACTACCTGTTTCAGTGGCGGTTGGTGAAAGAATTCTAGGATAGCACAAAATATATACATAGTTATTACAACTAAAATATGTTACCCTTCCACTTTATTTGTGGGCATTTTCTATTCTCCTAGTTTTCATTCCTCCAAACACACCAGTTGTAAACTTGGGGTCACGTTGATTGATTGCCTACAAATTGACATTTTTAATGTACTGAGTTTTTCCTGGCCCTTAGTGTTGCGCACATTTTTTTCACTCTCTCAAGGGTTGAGAAGCTTCTTTCACTCTCAGCTGTAGTCATAGGAATTGTCACCATAATTTAGAAACTGATTCGTATAATTTTCAACAAGGAACAGCAAAAGAGAAGTGACACTCAATTATTTTTGAAGACCTTACCTGGAATAAGGTACTTGTGGTTATTTTTAAGCCTATTTTTTATGTTCCCGAAAGTATGGTTCTATTTTCTAAGCCGTTACTATCTGCAAATTATTTGATACATTTCTCAAACATTTCAGATATACAGAGCAATGTAGCAGAAAGACATTGGTGAAACGAAACCTTGTCTTTGCAACATTTATTATTATGTCATACACTTCAATTGCACTTATTTTGTTGTGAAGAGACCGTTGCATATTCCCATAGGATTGGATTGTGTTTAATGAGTTCACAAGTAGTCATAAAGGACTGTGGACATTGAGCATGTAAATAGAAATGCACAGTATAGTGCATATGGACATAAACATTAGATTTGAATATTAGCATAGATACACACTATATAAAGGCTATATGAGAAAACAGAACTCAAACAAAATCAAATATTCCGTGTAGTTATAAGACTAGCATAATGTGTCTTTACAAATACAAATTTAACATTGTTTTAAGCTTTCACAAGGTTTTTCCTGCCACGTCTCATTATTTTGTTATTTTATTAGCAATGCATAGCATTCATTGTCAGTTCTTCAATACGCATAACCTAAAGTAGCTTTCGAGCATGCACCAAATGTAATTGGCAATTTGTTACTAAAGCAGCTAGAAACTACTTACAAAGCTGCATTAGCATTATCAGAATAATTTATCACTCAGATAATCTTGTACAGAGGAAAATGATTTTGAACATAGGTACTCTTTAGCAGAAATTTCAAAAGTATTGAAATTATCTTTTCTCTTAAGATCATTAGGAAGAGCATTATACCAGGTGAGTCAGCCGCGCCTTATTTTTTTGGAAGTTAGGCCACCCATCAAACGGCATGTGCGCCTTAGTCCAGTTTTGCGCTTACTAAAATGTATTGCTTGACGTTCTTAAAGAGAGGAATGCGCAAAATTGAGAGCAACAGCGGTTTAAGGGATAGAACGTACTCCTCGCTAAAGTACACCTCAAAAACATACGACTCGTTTACTGAGAGCGAATTCCGGTTTCCAGCCGATTTTACAAACTTTATATTAGAGTATACAGTAAACGCCTCGGAAAAATTGGACCTATCATATGGGTACACTAACAACGTCAGCTAAAAAGAAAATGATGGATTCTTGCACTTAGAGCAGGGGTTGGCTGCCAATTACGAAAAATTTAGACACGCTTTATCCATCATGGACCCGTACAGTCAAAACGGACATATTATTAAACAACTATTTATTTACATTTTTGCGTGAACTACGCCTCGTGCATCTCAATTAATATGCATAACAACTTTTGCCATTTAAGTAATAATATTAAAACGCCCAGCAAATGATTAAAACTGTCTTAAAAGGTTAAATCAAGCACGCAAACTCGCGAGGTGGCAATGGCATAGCGCCAGGCATGCAAGTCCTACTATTGCACGCGGTACGTGCTTTCAGGCAAGTTTCGAAATAGCTGTATAGGATTGTGACGGGTCCTCTGCACAAAGCCCCAATGACATTGGTTCGAGTCTCAGTATTGCAAATATTTTTTTTTATGTTCATCAAAACTTGGAAACCGAATTCACAGTAATCTAATTATGAAGTCCCTGAGCATTTAGGACATTATAATTTAAATCGTTTTTGGTTGTCTGCATTTTATAATTGAACAGGTGTAATGACTTCTGCGCCATTGGACTGGCATGATGTATTGCGTTGTGAATGCCGAACCCTGCGTTCTCCACACATATGCTGTCGCACGATATTTTGTGCCAGTCTTTCATTATGTATTCGACAGACGAGTACGTAGATATGCTTTTGATCTACGGAGAAGTAAGAACAAATACACCGGAGAAAATATCTCGGGAGAGATATCCGAATAGACGACAACCAACAGCAAACACCCTCCGGAATGTTGAAAGGCGTCTGCGTGTAACAGCATCACTTGCAAGAATGCCTCCTCATAGACATGCACCAGCAACATCGGGTGATAATGCAGAAGCAGTTTTGAACGCCTCCCAGAACAATCTGCTTACTAGTACACGGGCAGTTGTTCAGGAGGTGAACATCAGCTAGTCTTCTGTAGTGCGAATATTGAACACTAGTAAGTTCCATTCTTATCGTTTGCACCTACACCAAGCACTTCATGGGAGAGATTTCGAAGCTCGAATGATCTTTTGTGAATGGTTGCTGGAGAGAGTAGCAAGTGATGTGGGATTCGCATCCAGGATATTGTTTTCTGACGAATCAAGATTTCACAACAATGGAACAGGAAACCATCACAATATGCGCTATTGGAGTGTTGATAATCCTCATTGGGTAAGGGAGGCAGCATTCCAAGAGCAGTGGGGTGTAAATGTCTGGTGTGGAATCTTGGGAGACCACCTTGTTGAACCATTATTCTTCGAGAGGAATCTAACAGGAGCACGCTACCTGGAATTCCTCTGTAGCTCACCCCTTATTATTAGGCAATGTGCCACTGTAGGAGCGAATGACGATGAGGTTTCAACACGATGGCGCTCCTCCGTATAAGTCGAGGATCGTCTACAATCATTTGAATGCTGCACATCCTGATCATTGGATAGGAAGACAAGGACCAGTCCCCTGGCCTGCCAGATCACCTGATCTGACACCCCTTGACGTCTTTCTCTGGGGTTATTTAAAAGAACTCATTTGTGCAGAGGAGCTGGACAATCCAGAAACCCTTCGTCAGCGTATTACAGTGGCTTGTAGCTCTGTTCAACCCTGTGTATACGTGATCCTTATTTCAATTGCACCTTCCTATAGGTATGCTTAAACAACTACCTAATTGTAGTTCACCAATAAATAAACATCAAACAATGGCATAAAACATAAATAAAGCAATAAAAATGAATATAATAACCGTTTTCAGAATAATAATTTGTAAATTTTGAGGATTGCACGGTAAAAAAATTAGTATATGCAAGGGATTCGAACCACCTTCACAGCAGACAGATTACTTCAGGGTCTTGCGCCCGTTCCAACTGAGCTACCTAGTAACGTGCAAGGTAAACATTCCGTTTAAGATGTAATATTCGCTGGTTCCAGTGAACATTTGCAGAAGTCCAATCATCAGCTGTCTAATTACGAATATATTAAAAGCCGATGTGATAACATCTATATTAGCACTAATTTCATCGAGTGTTTAACATCCATGTTAAATATGCGGGTGGAGCCTAGTAACGGGGTCAATGTTTTCATGTTGGAGTGTAAAATGCGGATTGCATAAAACTCGAGAGTAAGGGGCAGCGGACTCACCTGGTATACTTTCATGATTTCATAACGTACACCTTTCTGGAAGTAAGAAGTTTTGCACTAGAATGATGGATATTATTCTTTTTCACAGTGTTTATCTCATCAGACATTTCAGTTATTCCAGAGAGAGATTCACACATACTTTCTCTTATTTTGGTGGTATGTTCTATTAAGTTGGCTGTGCGCTTGTGAACATCAGTTGGGTCGACGTTTCTTTTCTGAATTTGAACGAACAAGTATCAACATGTGGTACAAATGAAATAACTCCAGTAAGAAAAAGAAGTTTGCCATCTTTAAGAAGCCCAGTAAATCTAGATGCTTGAGAGATAAGTTCTGCCAACAAAGATTTCACATATTGCTTCAACACATTGAGTTACACTTTGTTTTCATGAACTGCGCTCACAATTCCACTCTGGAAGTTCTATCTAATAGGTGCAGACTCTGTCATCCGTTTTCTCACATTTTTCTCTCACCTAACTGGTGGAAAATTTTTCTACACCGTCTATATCACAAACATATTCTCACATTTGTTGAGCAAGAAGTGACTTGTTTGCCACTATCAAGTTCATTCGCTCATCACTGATGCACCATCATACCCATGTGGTACTTTATGGATGCTTGTGTTTTCCAGCTCATTCACTATCCATCGGGGCTTCTATCATTGAGAACAAAGAAACCCAAAAAATATATACAAATCTGTCCTTTTAATTCATACCATAATGGAATTGTCATTCATATAGCGCAAGATATATCTGTTGTCTCGTCGAACTGGATTAATAGGCATTAACTTTTCTCTATCTCTTTTTAATAATAGAACGAACCACATCAAGAACGACATCCAATATATAATTTTGGGTAGATTCTGAAATTCTTTGGAATGCTTAAGAATTTTCAATATTACGTTCCCGTACTGTTGTGCCCAACTGCACCTAACATGCCTGGATTTTCACTCTGTTGCCATCGTCATGACCTCTTAGCACTAGTTCATGAGTTGCACAAAAATCTACGCAGTCTTTAATGCTAGAAGGGCCCACCTGCTGTTCTTATTGTGTAGCCTATGTTTGTCGTCTAATTGGAAACCTACATTAATTTATCCCAACGCTGCCAAGTTGATTTCATTCTACAGCTGAGGTTTACACATTGAATACCTTTTTGCTTTATTATCTAAGTGTTTTAAATCAGAAATACCATAGTGGTCATTTGTGAGAACTACCAGAAAATAACAGCGTGCACAGAAATGACTGAACCTTCAATTATAATTTCTCTGTTTTATATGATATGTACGTTGAATTAAGAGATCGGGCCTAGATGGTCCCAACTTTTTTATTTCTAGTCTATTCCGAAAGCTTAATTGCTTGCAACTATATTCTTAGCTTTAGTTGTTTTGACTTACCCTAAAGCGCAAACAGGCTCATTGCATAACATACACAGTCCATCACATACGAACTACCCCCAATCAGAAAGATAACGTGTTTAGAAAGCGAAGTATGTGAAGCCGCGATATCAAGGTCAACATATTAAAATCCATTTAATTGTTTATCAGATAAACTTAAACCACTTATATGTTCTAGGATAACTAGCGGAGATAGTTTAGCTTAGTATTTCAACTTTTGGAATTCGAATTTCATGAATGAATATTCGATCAGCCTCATTTCATAAATTGGTAGAACTGAAAGATGACGTTTTCCGTTGCAGTGATCGCTGTTTTCATGTGTTGTGTGAGGCGTGGATATGTCTCTCCACTCCAATTAGCACATATTTCGACGTTTCCAACTTTGCGGTGGAGCTGCCATACAAGGAAACACACAACGTGGGTTCAAGACTCCTGCACCCGCAGAAGCCAACGTTATAAAGCACAAACACGAAATGAACCTTCCTTGTGGCTTTAAGAATGCACCAGGCATTTCTTAATTACTTTTAAGATGAAGCAATTTTCATAAAGTTGATCTATTGATCTATTTCTTCTTCTTTGCTTCTTATAGCGTTTAAATTTGTAACACTTCTGTGTTCACCAGATTCATACCTTGTAATTCAAGGGAACTCTAACAATTACAGTATACTACATCTATCATAGGATACTTTGCGTTCGTCCCAGATTTGTTGCTCGTTTATAGCCAAGGAACACGGTTATATATTAGGGGAATGGATTTCTGCCAGCGAGATTCTCCCAGCACAGGCTTGTAAATCCTAGTTCTCCATACGGGGAAGGTAGTAATCAGAGTCTTCTAGATATACTCATTTTGCAAGGTTGGTAGCACACATAATACCTTTCTATCTACTAGGTGGCGTGTTTTCATTGACTAGTGGGCACATTGAGTTGGGTGGACGGACTCGTCAAGGTTGTTACGGTTTAGGCAGGTATAATTATTTACATTACATCAGTTTTTTAGTACCAAATAAAGACAAATATATTTGTTCCTTGGTGTTTTGTTCGTAAAGGAAAAGTGCGAGTGTTTTGATGTTCGTAAAGGAAAAGTGCGAGTGCTTTCGTTTGAAACTTCGACCAGAGAAAACATAGTGAGAGATTTCGAGTTGCTATAAATGAAGTAATTCAGTCTACGTGGAGTTATGTAATTTAACTCCTGGGTTGTCGGTTTAATGGGCCATGCTTGGTAGGATTGGACTAGCAAGGACAATTCGCCTCACGCTGGTAAGTCACTTTTTAAGGTTCACTAATTCCTATTAAATCTCTTTAAAGGCGGTACATATAGTGACTATAAAAGTGTTCGTACATAGGAAATTAATTAAAATACCTGGAGGAATAGCAATGGGATATTGCGATAAATATGTAAGTTAACAATGTTTAGCAATGTATATGATATATTTGGTCACGCTTTATGTCACAAAAACATAAACAAATTAATTAATGATTTCCCCTTTATATAACCAAATGCTATTATTTCTCACAAAAGTTGATAGTTCACCTATAATTTAGTAATATGTTTCTAAATAAATGCCATCATTCAATATTTTTACTTTCTCTTCTGGTAAGTAGGGGAAGTATTGTATTCCACCCAAAAATTCGATGTCAAGATTTCACCGGAATATATGTTTTGAGACCCCCTGAATCCAATAAAAGCATTTTTAGAAAAAAGTCCGTGTGTGTCTGTGTGTCAGTCTGTCAGTCTGTGGACAGCATAGCTCAAAAACGAAAAGTCGGTTAAAAACCAAAGTTGGTATTTAAGTTTAATGTCTTTCAAGGATGCGACACGAAGATTTTGAAGAAAATAGTCCCACCCTAAACTACCCTTTACATGGAAAATTTTTCAAAAATTTTGATTTTCTTGATAATGATAATGATTTTGATTAAAATGTCATATTTTGAGATATTTTTATGACAAATGAAATATATATCTTGAATTTTCTGGCTATAGCCCCTGTACTCGTATTTACTCTGGACGACTTTTGCATAACTGGTAAACCGTTAGAGACAGACCAAATCATACTATACAAAACATGTAGATCTTGCTAAAATACACAATTTATGTCTCGATAAATTTTCTTGTAGATATTTCCGGAGATATTCCTTGTTATGTGTGTGAGTTTCGGAAAACTTAGAACTTTCGTGAAATGGATCATCGTTGTTCATCTTTTTGTATGTTAAGTGTGCAAAGACAACAGAATCTCAAACATTTGACTATCGCACAAAGCCTACTCTATTCTAACATTCCCCTTGCACCTACAAGGAAATGAGGAATAAGATAAGTTGTACAAATGTTTATCTTAACTACCACGAAGAAGATATAGAAATAAGAGTTTGTGAGAATGGTTAGTACAAGAGTAGAGAAAGTCATGTGAGTGCAACACATAAGATTTTTTAGGTTTCCCTTTTGCTTTTATAACTGTGCCCAGTATCCATGGCATTGATTCGACTAGTTCTGTTGTCTATGGCTCAGCTAAGTTCCATTCTATCTGAAGTACCCGTTTCAAGCATTCTTTACTGAAAAGGGTGTCTAATTTTTTTCTCAAAAAAAGACCACAGTGTTCTCTAGGGTTGATATCTGATGACCGAGGTGATGTATGAAGTTGCTTTGGCCTGTTGTAAAGCAGTCATAAGCGAGTATTTCTAGCTATATATTTGGGGTTGTTGCCCTACTGAACAACGAAGTTGTTCTCAAGACCTAGTTTTTGAGCTCTAGCAAGATTGCCATATGCATTTTATGATTCATCACACCATCGATAAAATGTAGTCTACCCACACCTGAAGCACTTAGGCACCCCCACTTCCATGTCTTACTCTAGGCACTAGAAGTTATGGATCTATCTGCGCATTCTTCTTTCGCCACACCGTACCTCATCCACCGGGACCAAAAATGTCAACACTTACTTTTGTCAGAAAAAATCACCCTTTTCCAGCAGTCTGGTGCTTTATTACAATGCTCTTTTGTGAAATTTAATTGATTTATTTGATTTCCCTTATTTACCCAAAACTTCTTTCGAAGTGCTGAACCATGATATCCAGCTTCTATATGAACATTGCGCACACTACTGGCTGAAAAGATTAATACTACGTCTTCCCAAATCTGCACAACACTAATTTTAGGGTCCTTTGTTATTACCTGTATGATATATCTTTTATCTTACTCTGTCAACAACTTCGGTCTTCCAGTTCTTGGCCTGCTTTGCACGGCTTTTAAACACGTCTATCAATTATTGACTGCACAGGGAAACAAGGTCTATCAACATCGCTTATGCAGTTTAATTATTAGTTTTCTTGTTTCTTCGCTAGTTTCCTTGCGATTGTTCCCATTTGGATTTTTCTATGGTTTGTTCTCTATTTACCGATGTCTAGCCCCCCTCCATTTCTTATCGCTGCTATCCACAGGCAGGCAAGTAAATGTTGGCTAGTTCTGCCTTTGACGGTCAATTTCTCGAACCGTTACCTCAGGTGTACTATCACTCTTTGTGCCT
This sequence comes from Tenodera sinensis, assembly GCA_030765045.1. Classification (NCBI taxonomy): domain Eukaryota; kingdom Metazoa; phylum Arthropoda; class Insecta; order Mantodea; family Mantidae; genus Tenodera; species Tenodera sinensis. The sequence goes on along the minus strand of CM060965.1, from coordinate 99,820,697 downwards.
ATCTTTTGGTACATTTTATTTAATTTCAAAGCTTCTACTCATCATATTGCGGTTTTATTGGTATACTTATCAAGAGCAACGTTTTGTGTTCACGTCTTTTTTGTTGTATTTTTAATGCAAAATAATAGAGCTGTACAAACACCTTTTAGACTCACTGTAGATTCGAAAGTTTGTCGGAATACTTTTATACGGCACTTATTTTGAAACTACAAGGATGTGAGCTGTAAAATAAGGCCTTGGATTTTCTAAATGCCTTACAGACCTTGCTAGTGTGAGTGATTTCAAACAACTCCTAAGCCCATATTGTTAGGAGATACCTAGGGTAGTTATCTACAAAATAGTTGACAAAGTGCTAAATTACGATTGAGCGTATTGACTTATTCGCAGTCATATAAAAAATAAGGCAATCATTTTACTATGGAGGTAAATGGGATAAACCAAAACAATAGCCAACTCCGAGAAATTTAGCCAACAGTTCCTGCAGCTAAGTATAAACATAAGCTGTAAAGGCCAACCTGAGGAACAGAGTTCGAAGCTCAGCAGCAGCCAGGCTGGAAGTATTGGTAGTAGCATCAGTGATGTTGTTATGTGCAACAAGTGTTCGCCACACTTATGTAAAATTGGTGACAAGAAATAAATTAGTCTTACTTGCAGTATTAATGATGGTACAATAAAAACCAGGGCTTGGCGATAAAGAAGGTCAATGCAACAAAGGGCATATATTTTAATCAAAAAAATGGAATATTTCTAAGTAAGAAAACTAATCCCTGTTTTTAAAGAGTATGACAAAAAATTAATACTTCTTCTTTCCCTGATTACCCTCCCCTTATATAGAACTTACACCCCCTAGGACTTACAAGCCAGTCTAGGGTCAGACGCCTGTAGGCGAGCAGAGGGACCTTTGGATCAGACAGAGTGAAGTACGGTGTAATTCATTATTTGTAGTTAAAATGTTTGAGGCAAGCTAGGTCATTTCAGCATTCACTAACATTGAATGACAGTGGATGTGGCCATTGGATTTATATCTTCCATGTTTACGTGCAGATGCGCGTAATGAACTTGGCAAGCGATGTTCTTTTGGCTAAACATTTAAGCATTAATGATAACATTAACATCTGTGCATATAGGCAGCAGTCACAAGAGTTAATTTAAAAAGCACTCTTCATATTTAGGACTGTAATCTTACTGTTTCCATGGCGAACTGTTGTTTTGTGAACATACCTTTACTCTTTTATATTAATTTACGTTGATTAGAATATATGAGGCTAAGATAAAACGTTCACTGAAATATACCTGAATATCGTGTAGATTTTGCTTCATCCCACACTCATTTGAAGATTATGAGTATATTTAAAAGTTAATTATTATTTTCGTTGGTTATTATTTTAGATTTGTAGAGATCATCGTTCCAATCAGCCAGAGCACAAAGAGCAGTCATCGATGGAAATAATCGCATTAACATTAATGAGTCAGTTCACTTGACTTTTCTTTCCCACTTTCCCATATATGATAGTTTTTAAATAACACACGTCCAAATACATTTAGCTAGTCAGAACCGACACTTTAAAATAATTTTGAAACTTTTTATTAGGATCATTTTTGAGATAATAAAAACCAATGGACGTTTCAACAAGTAAATATTTACATACTTGAACTATTGTTTCCTTGAAGCTATTCACACTCAGTCTAACTTGAAAACAATTTGTCAACCTTTGGGCCTAGGAGAGATGAGTATAATAATCCATATGGATCCTGAACTCTAAATACAGAATATTCTGATTCTGAAAATAATAATACAACTGAATTCATAGAAAAACGGCGTTGTATGTACGAGCAACACACACACATACACACAAACACACACACACAAACACACACACATAGTGTTGCATAAATATCTACATATAAGGTCATAAAAGCGTAGTTTTCTGAGAATTGTATGCAATTTAAGTTAAGAGAAGCAACTTTGTTCTAGTCAAGGAATGAAAAAACACACAATTTTTAATAAAATAGCAAAACATTTGTTATTTTTGAATAAATGTTACAAAAATTGAGAGTTAATAGATAGTACAGGTATTTTACCTCTCATTAAAAATGTAGAGTAAGTTACGAGAGCAAAAGATGCAGATTATGAGGAATTCTAATGAGCTTTTGTAAAGTCGAGCAATAAAATATGTGGTCGAATAGAGATTTGTCGTTTACAGAGAAGATAAGTAAACCGAAGGCTTTTAATTCTTAATGCGTTTTCAACACGGTAGAGCACGTTTCAGTTTAAAATATATTTTCTTGTGGTGTTAGAAGTTCTATTTTGCTGCGACTAACCTGTACAACTAAACGCTGTGCAAAATGTACCTTTAGGGTAATTTTTACTTGTGCTAAGACCACTAGATTTCGGATGCAATAATGTTTCAAGCTACAAAGTGCCACCGTGGTACAGCAGTTTGAAACTATTTGTTGATGTTCGCTAGCATCAGTTCTTGCATACGTCCACAAATATGACATAAATATACTTGGTGCGAAGTTATAATGTTCGCCTAAGCCTAATCGATGTTTCTCATAACCACGCTCGCTAAATCGCCTAGCTTTGGTGTCTCATGGCGCAGGGGGTCGCACGTTTGAGTTTGGACATGGGTGTTTGTATCTTTGTAAATCTAATGTGTGTATGTCAAAACGGGAAACAAGAAAACAACAAAAGCGTTATTGGACGAGATTTGTTGCTTTAAAGATCATACTTGTTACTTTCTCTACTGGTAAGTAGGGGAAGTATTGTATTCCACCCAACACAACAGTTCGATGTCGAGATTTCACCGGAAATATATGTTTTGAGGACCCATGAATCCAAAAAAAAAGCATTTCAGAAAAAGGTCCGCGCGCGCGTGTGTGTATGTGTGTGTGTGTGTGTGTGTGTGTGTGTGTGTGTGTGTGTGTGTGTGTGTGTGTGTGTGTGTGTGTGGCTGTGTGCTTGTGGACAGCATAGCTCAAAAAGGAAAAGTCGGTTGAAAACCAAAGTTGGCATTTAGGTTTAATGTCTTTCAAGGATGCGACACGAAGATTTTGAAGAAAATAGCCCCACCTAAACTACTCTTTACATGGAACATTTTTCGAAAATTTTGATTTTCTTGAAAATGGTTCTAACGATTTTCATTAAAATGCCATATGTTTGAGATATTTTTATCACAAATGAAATTTATATCTTGAATTGTCTGGCTATAGACCCTGTAGGCGTATTTACTCTGGACGACTTTTGCATAGCTCATAAACCGTTAGATATAGACCAAATCATGCTATACACAAATATAGATATTGCTAAAATACACAATTTATGCCTCAATAAATTTTCTTGTACGGTGAACCATTTCGGAGATTTTCCTTGTTATGTGTGTGTGTTTCTGAAAACTTAAAACTTCCGTGAAATGGAACATCGTTGTTCATTTTTTAATATGTTAAGTGTGTAAAGAGAACAGAATCTCAAAGCTTTAAAAGATTTGACTATCGCACAAAGCCTACTGTATTCTAATATTCCCCTTGCACCTACAAGGAAATAAGCAATAAGATAATTTGTACAAATGTTTATTTCAACTAACACGAAGGTGAGTGTGTGAATGTGTAGGGTTTAACGACCCGTCGATAACGAGCTCATTTGGGCCAACACGAAGAAGATATAGGAATAAGAGTTCGTAAGAATGGTTAGTACGAGAGTAGAGAAAGTCATGTGAGTGCAACACATCAGATTTTTTTTCTTAAATCTGCTTAGGGTATAAGGATGTCATATGCGATTGGAATGCGTTTACTAGTAGCCATTAAGACCCGTGAACATTGAACATGTCAAGGAAATGCACAGTATAGTTGCATATGTACATAAACATTAGATTTGAATACTGAACTAAAAAGACATTATATATAGGCAGTATGAAAAAACAAAAATAAAGCACATATAAAGGAGTAAAGAGTAAAGGGGACACACACACACAGAGGGGACACCTCGCTCACTTCGGCCTTCACAGATCCATTGTGGCTACCAACCCCAGGAGGCAGGAGTGAAATGAGGGAACCGAAGGTGCCACACAGGTCGCCGCTAGACACGCCACAGATACGCGAGGAAGTCCCTAACAAGTGCTGAGATCTCTTCATCCCGGCGCCAGACCCTACCAAGCAACCATCATACCGCGGTTTCGGTGTTGCACTGAGTGTCCCCCCCCCCTCCCGGACAAAGCTGGACAAACGCCACCTAGCGCCGAGAAAAGCAGTTAGCATGCGCAGTCAACCACGCCAACTGCCCCTCACCGTAAACACTACACGCCTGAAAGCACACCTGAAAGATGAGAAGGAAATGGGATAAAGGGAAATGATAGAAAGGAATCCGTGGTATGAAATAATGCACCCCAGCATTCACCTAGTGACATGGGAAAACCACGAGAAAACCATATCACAGTGCGCGACCACGGGGATCGAACCTGTGACCTCTCGAATGCGGGCCACAGACGTTACGACCTGAGCCATCCCGCTCGGTTAACTGTATTATGTATTATATTCCACCCAAAAATTCGATGTCGAGATTTCACTGGAAATATATATATATTCTGAGACCCCTGAATTTAAAAAAAAAAAAAAAAAAAAAAAACCATTTTTAGAAAAAAGTCCATGTGTGTATGTGTCCGTCAGTGTGTATGTGTGCCTTTGGGCAACATATCTCAAAAACGAAAAGTCGGTTAAAAACCAAAGTTGGTATTTAAGTTTAACATCTAAGGATGTGACACGAAGATTTTGAAGAACATTCCTCCACCCTAAGCTATCCTTTACATGGAAAATTTTGAGTTTCTTGAAAATGGCTCTAACGATATTGATTAAAATAGCATATGTTTAACATATTTTTATGGCAAATGAAATGTATATTTTGAATTTTCTGGCTATAGCCCATGTAGTCCTGTTTGCTCTTGATGACTTTTGCATAATTGGTAAACCGTAAGAAATAGGCCAAATCATACTGTACAAAAATGTAGATCTTGCTAAAACACCAATTTATGTCCAAGTAATTTTTTTTTGTAGAGTGAACCATTTCGGAGATATTCTTTGTTATCTGTGAGACTTTTGGAATACTTATAGTAGGGGCACTAACGGTAGTTGCGACAACAATGGTAGTATCGACAACAAAAAACTTTCGTCAAATGGAACATCGTTGTACATGTTTATATGTTAATCATGCAAAGAGAATGGGATTTGAAAGCTTCAACCAAAGCATTACCAAGCCTTATTTCATAGCTTACCAACGAAATGTCTGAGTATTTTTCAAAACAAATTTACGATAAAAATGGGTATTATATCTTCTCATATTAGTGACACCTGCATCAACAATATGAGCTGTTCAGTTTTTGTTTTTTCACCTGTCTTCTTAATCTAAAACTGGAACTGATTGCAGAGGGTCACTACCATAACTATTCAACCGCTGGGCAAGTTTTCCACATACAAAACGAATTTTTTGGGTCACTTCCTGTTCTAAGCACTGGGTGCAAATTTTAAAAATCTGATGTGTTGCACTCACATGACTTTCTCTACTCTTATACTATCCATTCTTACAAACTCTTATTCGTATATCTTCTTTGTGTTAGTTAAGATAAACATTTGCAGAAATTGTCTTATTGCTTATTTTCTTGTAGGTGCAAGGGAAATATGGGAATACTTGGCTTTCAGCGATAGTAAAATCTTTTAACCCTCGCATTACCAAGGGGTGGGTACTTTATGCCCACCTTCTGTAATTTTTCAAATAAATGTTCTCTTTTAATTTTTTAATTAAAGGCATACAACTGATAGTTATTGTGAATCACTCTTTCTACTACTGAATTGTGTATTTGTTTCTAATTTTTCATTGTTGATCTTTTTGAGAAACAATAAAAGGTCAAGATGGTCATAAAGTACTGCCCTGTCGGTATAATGTGATTCATGTAAAAAGTAAAAAAGGAATAGTTGCATAATGTTAAATATTACCTTTATAAACATAAGTTATAATACCCAACTCTAAACTAAATTTGCTTTAAAAATTGCTGACATTTTGTTACCAATGGTGGTCACCTCCGTTGGTGGTATAGGCTCCGTAAGATGGATTGGCACAACATCAATCTTCCCTAGAGTCTGGTAGTATGTATGGGAGTGTGAATATGTATGTGAGAATTTAATGTAATAAGTTAATCCAAAGTAATAGAAACCAAAAGTTCAAAACCACCGTTAAGCGAGTGAACATCATTACTGTTAAGCAATTGTTCCAAGAGTTTAAAAGCCGCCGATATGACCGATGTTAAAGGCGGTATATAAATGAAACATTAAAAAATTAAGTCTTAGCAAAACGTTACAGAATAACACTGAATGTGCTGATACAACAAAATAGGAAAACTGTTTCTAAAAGTGCCCTCATCCATGAATAAAACTGTAGCAGTTTCCTTACTCTAGGAGTTAATTTTGTATGACTGCATGGCATAAAATACTATTGTATACGAATTGATTTAAGCAGTCTCATTATTATCATAAATATGTACACACAGGGTGGAAAGTACTGCTTCGGCCATACGTTAATCAGGGATTCAACATGATGAGTAATAAATATGCCCAGTAACAATAATTGTCAACAAAGAATCGTTTCGCCGAAAAAAATATAATTTGTGTCAAATGTTTGGAGTCACGTGTTTCTACTTCATGTGTTCATAAGCGGTATGAAGAAAAAAACTATTAAGTGCTATTTTAGATCTACTTACACATTAATAACATCAAATAATATTTTAAAAAATGTAATTTCTGATAAGTTTTAATCAGAAACAAACTCGCTTGACAACAGTAGATCAATGAACAATAAGAAATGCATCTACATTCTGCATAAATTTCAGTCTGATATCTTAAGTACTTTCTCAGACAATGAGTGATGAGTTTAGTAAATTTAACATTGACGATATAGGGCTATCGCTTAAACGTTAAAGTATGCATCTGGTGCTGTAGTACTGCAAATAGCTGAAATGTATGATCCGTGACTTGTATTTCACTATTAAAGCAGATATAGAATTTAATGGCGGGTGGCATGGCGAGAGGAGCTGGTCAACACAGCATCCAATCAGAGGCATGTCACGCCTTGTGGCGTTGTAAGTTAAACACGCTGTGAAATCACGCTATTAAGCCGGTGATATGAATATCATTTGTGCCCAGAATATTTATTTGTGCAATAGGAAAGAGAATAATTTTATCACGAAGTGCCTTTAAATTTTGTCTGCTATAAATGCATTATGGGCAAAATCTGTACCACAACTTATCGAGTGCCTTCTTCGTAAGTTAGTCATTACCATTTCTGCTTGAGCGTTACTCTTTTATTATATTAAATAGGATTTACGTGCTCATTACATAATCTGCCAGCTGTGCTGACACACATGTGCTAAGCATCCTTTGCTCTTTTAAAGGAATGACATACAACGTTTAGATTTCTTAGTGTAAGATGCTTCTAAGCGTTTCCTTTAACATGTAAAAGCGCCTTTAGAGGGGATATTCATGAAACAAGCCGCGGAATCACCTGGGGATCCCCGCACTTAGTTTCAACTCGAAGAGAAACTGTCTCTTGCTGCATGTCTCCGGAAAGTTAGGCTTTCTGTGTTGGTTTAACTTCCCTCTTTACCCTATTATGAGCAAACAGCAGAGTTCATATAGCGGCAACTGTTCCTCAAGTGCTTTTCAAAACGAATTTCGCCGAGCTTAAGAAAATATGTACCCTACTGCTTTAGCTCAGCAGGGCAAATGTGACGAGGGCACAGAAAACTTAATGAAGCAGAAATGTGATTTGTGACAACTTTTGTCTAAGTAGCCTATGTAATATTTAAACAAGAGAAACTGGCGCGGCATTTCATAAAATACTTAACCTCAACTTTAGTTTATAAACAACATGTAGAGAGAACCATGTCGATATATCATGCTTTTATATCAGTTTAAAATAAATAGAAACCAATCTAAGTTTTTGGATGAAGGATGACAAAACTAAAAAAAATATAGGTATGCTATGAATATTAAGTAATGGGCATTTGTAGCAAATTCGAATACTAATATGTAGTAACCTCGTGGCATAACAGCCCAACCAGGCCAAGGCCTACCGCCCGACTGCTGCGTCCCCCACCTCTGTCCACCACAGGCGTCATGAGTGGGGTGCAGTACTGTAGGTGGGACGTGGTCAGCGCCTCGGTCCCTCCCGGCTGGTTGTGCGGTCTTTTTGACCATAGGCAGCTACTTTTTCAATCAACTTCAACTCGTCCCTCAGGCACCTAACGAGGCTAAGTGCACCCCGAACCAGGTTTCGCAGCGGATGAAAATCCCCACGCCGGTACCAGAATAGAACCTGGATCCCCCGCTTGGTAAGCAGCAGCTCTACCACCGTGCTAAGGAGACCACCCTTACATCTAATAATTAGATTGAATTGTTGAATACTATATTGCAAGGAACACTAAATATGCCTCCTGATAGTTTTCTGCTTTTTTCATGAGTTAGACCACAGATGTTTTAATTGGAAATATTAGCACCAACATTTTCCGACATTAATACAAATTAATTTTGGGAAACTTTCTTGTTTTATTGTGTTTATTCGAGCTATGCGGCTATTGTATGACTTCCACTTTTCGTGATCTCTGTTCCTTATACAGCAATTACATTATCATATACATTTTCAGTCCTAGTGCTATATTTATTTTGTAGAATTACATTTAATGTTTAATTTTTTTTTTTTTTTTTTTTTTTTTTTTTTTTTTGCATCAGGGATTCTCTAATGTTTCTCTCTTTTACTCGTTATTTAATTGTAGCATAGTTCTCCAAAATCTTTCACCTCTTCTATTACTTTGCTTTCCACTGTCATTTTATCTCATTTATTGTTTTTCTTTTGTGAATATTGTCAACATATTGCAATTTAGAATTATAACTTTAGAGGATATAATAATATAATACTGTTTACATAATGTACTAACTTAAAACTTATTTGTAAATTTTCTGCTGGCTGTTATTGCAAGGTTAAAGGATTATAAAGTGTTTTGATATAATTTATTTTTTGAGGCACATACTATGGAACAGTACCTATCCATGAAATATTTGGCTTAATCTATCCTCAGTGGTTTATTAGTGTGTATACAAACTTTTCTTATGAAAGTTTATTTTTCCAGGTAGTAGATTTTCAGATCGAGTTTTGCAGAAATAGTTAAATTATACATTTCGTTATAGATACAAAGTGAATAATAATCAATATTTAAGAAGTAGATGTTACATACTTGTATCTATTGCTCTTAAAATCCATACAGGAATAACTAAATATCGAAAGGAACTTAAAAGAATGAGGAGTATTGAACAATTCGAATCATTCATGACGGATATCTCGAAAATGACTTGTTTCACACACACACGCACGCACGCACGAACGCACACACACACACACACACACACACACACACACACACACACACACACACACACACACACACACACACACACACACACACGCGCGCGCGCGCGCGCTTTCTCTACCCTTGTACTGACTATTCTTACAAACTATTATTCCTCTCTTTTCTTCATGCTAATCGAGATAAACATTTGCAGAAATTATCTTATTGCTAATTTTTTTGTAAGTGCAAGGGGAATAAGGGAATATAGTAGGCTTTTGTGTAATAGTCAAACGTTTTAATGCTGGTTACCATATGTGGCTTAGAAATTCCATTCTCTTTGCATGGCCAAAAGATTAAAACAATGGATTGTGAAAAGTATAAACATTTAGACAAACAACAAGCAATATTTCTGAAATGGTTCTCTCCTCAAAAAATGCATTAGACATAAATTGTGTTTTAACGAGATATAGCTTTTTTGTTTGCCTCTGTACTAAATGAATATTTGAATTCCGTGTTGCCAGCGAAACAAATATAAAACTAAACTCTGTCTCCTTATTAATGTTTTGTCTATAGCATTAATTCTATGTCAAGATGTCACCAAAAATAGACGTTTTAGGGCACATGAAACACAAAAAGTGTTTTTAGAAAAAGTACTTGGTAGGTGTGTGTGGGTATGTGCATGCGCGTGTGTGTGAAAATCGCAACTCAAAATGAAAATTTCGATTTCATTAAAGACGAAGATTTTCAAAAAAATTTCGCTATCCCCGCAAACTACTACATGACCACCTCCGTTGCGCAGTTGGCCGGACCCAGGTTCAATCCCCGGTACCAGCGTGGGGATTTTTGCCCCGCAGGGAGGTCTGGCACAGACAGGGTGCACTTAGCCTCGTTAGCTCCCGGGGAACCAATTGAGGAACTGCTTGAATAAAGAAGCAGCGGCCCCATGTCACCAAGGTCACATAACTGGCCGCGAGGGATCGGGTCGTTGACCCCGTCCCACCCTCCAGTACTGCACCCCACGCATGACGCCTGTAGTGGACAGAGGTGGAGATCGCAGCAGTCGGACGGTAAGCCTTGACCCGCGAAGGGCTGTTGCGCGGGGGGTTATTATTATTATTATTATTATTATTATTATTATTATTATTATTATTATTATTATTATTATTATTATTATTATTATTATTATTATTATTATTATTATTATTATTATTATTATTATTATTATTATTATTATTATTATTATTATTATTATTATTATTATTATTATTATTATTATTATTATTATTATTATTATTATTATTATTATTATTATTATTATTATTATTATTATTATTATTATTATTATTATTATTATTATTATTATTATTATTATTATACTATTATATACGTGAAAAGCTTTCTGAAGTTTGAAATTTACTCAAAAATGCCTAACGATTTTGATGAAAATACCTATAACATATTTAAGAGATTTGCATAAAAATCAAATGTACATATGCACATCTTTCATTTCCTTAGAACAGCATGTGGAATCCTGTTCATTCTGCATGAATGTTATACAAGGTGAATCACCTATTTTGGGATTTATGCAGCCCACTAAAACTCAGGTGTGCCTGCAATGTATCTTGACACCACATATCAGCATAGACAGAACGCGGGTTAACATCTCCGTGAATAAGTAATTTAAGGTTTAAGACGTATTCGCGATGTAATTTCATTCCAAAAACATCGTACTCTTACAATGACAGTTCCACCAGGTTTCTACGCAACTTACAAAGTTTTGTTTTAGAATTTACATTCTATACACACTCTCCCGAAACTCCTGTTGAACGAGCACCTATCGTTATCATTTTCAAAATAAGTTAAAACAAAATGGCGGATCTGTTCCAAGGGATAGGATAGGTTATGACTAGGGTTAGGATGTTTATGACCTAAATGATGGAAAATATGACTGCAAATATGCCTTTAAAAGTTACTAAATATGACCAAAAGATCATGAAATATGACCTAAAAAGAACGCAGTTTCTTAAAATGAAATTCCGATTCAAAACTTTAAAGTATTACATTAGGTACATGAATTCAATCAGTCAAAAACATTTTAAGAATATTAAAGGCGATTCACAGTTTTATTACTTCTAAATTTAAAGAATTTGTTTTCGTTTGCTTGTTCCATCAACTTCAAACAATATTTTGTAGGCCATGCACTTACCTATAAAATATGAGCATTTAGTTAAATGATCAAATTTATAATTGAAATATTACGAAATATGTCAGATATGATCAAAATATGACCAAAACAATAAAAATGACAAAAATATGACCTAATATGCAAAATAAAAACTGTCTAATTAGGATTAAAAATGTGAAATTTGTGCTTGGGGTGAGATTGGATGTAAAGATAAAAATATGACGTGTCATAAACATCCGAGCCCTAGTTATGACCAATTAAAGGCTCGCCTACATTGATAGTGGAGTTGTACAGTCACACCAGCAAATGTTAAATAATGGCATAAATCACAGTACTTACTAGTTTGTATAGCAAGCGTGATATCTTGAGCCACGTTTATTAATGAAGATAAAACGCCAATAGAATCTTAACCTTTGGGTTGTAACACACTGGTAAAGCTACGAAGCGATGGATAGCTCCCGCTTTGAAGCTGGTCTTTGGAGTGTTGTGGTGGTCGAGCGGAGTTATTAGTTTTGGCCGCACCGGTGCTCTGAGGACACCTCTTCACATATACGACTCGAAGTTCATTTTTTTTTTTTTTTTTTTTTTTTTTTTTACCCTTCATATCACTTCTTTCGGCCAAATATAAGGTATTACAAAACACATTATAACTACATTACATTAAACAAATGGAAATGCAGTTTGAGCACTTCTTAAGTCAAGTACCTTTCGAACTCACTTTGTTACATATGACTGTGAATGTTTACAAATGTTAATGAAGTAATCATTTTTCTGTACTTACTATGTATTGGTTTTTTCATTTCTAGTTAACAGTTCAATGTGATCATTACTGATAAAAAATATTCTATGAGGAGACTTGAACCCACGAAATGTTCGTTTAGTTCACAGATTCTGGCTTGACATATAAAACGATGCTTTCAAGTAAGAGTGTAATCTGCGGGTTGCTTAGATACAGAAAAAAATAGGGTCCTCTGATTCACCTTGTATAATTGGTTCGTAAGAGATAGACGAAATGTGTTACCGTACGTGTATTAAGATCTCGTTAAAATACACAGTTAATGCCAAATAAATATTTTGTGGGGTTACAAGATTTTTTATATCTTTGAATTTTCAAATACTTACTTATTTCGAGTAATAGATAATTGTTGGGTTTTTCTCGTGATTATGCATTTCAAAGCCAGCACATACCAACCTGCGTTATGAAAAATCTGACTCGCTGTAGCCTTCATAATCCTCCAACAAAATGTAAAATGTTTCACAAAAATCTCGATTAACAAACAATAGGCAGAAAATAAGCGTTTTTAAAAATAGTTTACAGAATGAGTAAGGAAAGGCAACACGTTGTGTTGATGTAATTCTGTGCAAGGGAAAACTGTATTTGGTGTTCATTCCGTGTAGGTACAATAATTTATACAAATCTATGTATTGAAATTGACGCTCGTTCAACTAAAGATACAATCTAATATAGTATGTACGTACATAAAAGTGGAACTTTCCTTTGTCGGTTTATACAAGTCTGATAACAATGATTTATTATTCTCTCTTCTCACACGCCATTTCGATTACTTTGATTTGCATACTCCTGCTCTCACCCTAGTTATTCTTTCCTTTTTATGTGTTTTACTCTTTTCCAAATACTTTTAAGGGAACTTAGTATTCCTGTATTATGTTGACAAGACACTAGTCTTTTTTGTGTCTCTATTTCTAAAATTCTTTACTACCGCATTATATTTTACTATAGTGACGCAGGCCGGAAGCCGCCATCAAAGAGACGCTCAAGCTATCTCACACCTTTACTCCGAAATACGCGGTCCGATGATAATGGAGCGGTCAGTTTCCAAACAGTTCGAGAAAACTGTTTACATATACAGCTTTTTTATGAAGAGGTGGATTTCGAGAAAATTCCGCGCTACATCATTCTCGGCCATATAAGCAAATGTGGTGCTGAGACAACCAAGCCGTTGAGTTGAACTAGACAGCTGTTAGCAGTTAGTTTTAAATGTATTTGTGTTTGTGTGTGTGTCTGTGTGTGTACAGTCAATATTGGGGAGTTTTAGTGTCGTCAAAGACAGTTGTAGACATTTAATGGTCGCGCCGGAGTTGTTTGTTGTGTGAAGCTGCTTTTAGTTGAACCTATTTGAGCGAGTGTGAGTGTATCGGCGGAAGTAGTTTGTGAGACAGAGAGGGAGAGCGAGAGAGAGAGAGAGAGAGAGAGAGAGAGAGAGAGAGAGAGAGAGAGAGTAGAACTAAAAGATAATGAAGTACGTGTGAAGTTTAGACCGGACAGAACAGTTATGAGTTGCAAAATGATAACAAAGTGTAGATTGTGTCAACGATAGAAAAGCACTGTGATTAAATTTTAATTGAAATAAAGTGACAGAAAAGTAACTGGAATTGGTCATTTGTCACACTGGTGTCAGGAATGGGATCTGTTTTATTATCATTTGCTACAATATTAACTCAATTATGGCTAAATTTTATTCCAATTGAAGAGAGAGACAAAAATGCGTATTATGAGCTTAGTACTAGGAAGTTTTCCAAAAGGTCCCTTGAGTCTTACTTGGTTATCGAGAGAGATGGCTCCATAGTAAACGCGATGTTCGCATTTGGGAGGTCCTGGGTTCAATTACCACCGCCCGCCCGCTTTGTCTTGTGTTATCGTGATTTTTCCTGTTCGGTAGGCGAATGGTGAGTAGTTTCTCATCCGTTTTCTTCTCATGTTTAGCTGAACTTTGTGTTTTGTGTCGGATGCTTACTTAAAGGAAAGAATAATTCCCGTGGTCCCGACTCTAGAGGGTTGTTTGCTCGATGACAACACCAGCAGTGGGTCAGGTGTTTGAGCCTGGAGATGTTAGGGACATCCGCGCGTCTCTGTGGTCTACCTGCCTGCGTCCTGTAACCTCCTATGTTTCCTTATTTTCTTCCTTCATCTTAAGCCAAAATGTAAGTCGCATGTACGAGGTATCCCCTATATGTACTTGATTGGTGAAATTTTATACATTGCATGCATAAACAGACTTTCTCTACTAACTGTTTGTTACTTATATTATGCTATTTCGTTTGGAGCATGACTTCTTCAGCGGGTTTGACTACGTTGTGAGTTGCAGATTACATTGGATGTCTTTATATCATCATTTCCTTATCTCCAGACAGTCTACTCTGCAATTTTGTTTTTATGCGTACTTCGACTTTTCAAAATTCAGGACGCATATCCTTTGTTTTTTGTGCTGAACGTGATCACTTGTAAGTGGGATTCCATTAAAATGATAATACTGAATTCGCGACGCTAGAGGCTAAGGGATTTATTTGTCCATTTAAAATCATTGCTCCCTGAAATGTTTCTTGCATTACTTCTAAAATCACATAAAATTCATCTAAATTAATTTAATTTTCCGTAAGAAACATAAATATCCAAACATTTACATATATATTCATGTTAAAATGAACAATTCAAAGCACGAATAAACCTCGGATTTATTGATTTTTATTGAAATCCCGTTAGCTTTGTATAGATACCAGGTAAAAATTATTTTGTGAGACACTCATATGACTTTCTCTGCTGAATCTTGTACAAACCAGTCTTACAAAAGCTTATTGTTCTATCTATTTGATGTTAAGCGAAGTAAACATTTCTGAAAATGTTTTTATTACGCGCTTCTAGAATGCAGTGGGTTAAAATAATACTCAGGTCTTTTAAGAGCTTGTGGCTATGTGAGGGCTTTGAAGTTCCTTCTCTTGATCAGAAGAAAAGAATTTTTGTTTTACACTCACATGACTTTCTCTACACACTCGTACACAAATTATTTTACAAACACTTATTTTCCTATCTGCATCCTGTTATTAACATACACATTTGCAGAAATTGTTTTTCCATGCTTCCTTGTAGGCACCAGGGATTAGGGGAATACAGTAGTCTTTAAACAATAGTCAAATATTTTAAGAGCGAGCCGCTACGTAATGACTTTGAAATTCCGTGCTCTTTACAAGGAAGAAAGGCAAAAAATAGGACTAATAACGGCTTCCCGTAGGAGAAAAGCGTAACATTTTAAAATGCAAACCAATAACAAGGGATATCTCGGAAAAGCTTAACTCCACAAAAAAGTATTTAAAATAAACTGTGTGCTTTAATCAGGTGTATATTACTTTCTCTACTACGTATAGTAAGTAGCAGAAGTATTGTAACTTCTATGTCGAGATTTCCCTGGAAATATACGTTTCGAAGCCCCCTGAATAAAAGGAAAACATTTTTAGAAAAAGGTCCGTGTGTGTGTGTGTGTGTGTGTGTGTGTGTGTGTGTGTGTGTGTGTGTGTGTGTGTGTGTGTGTCTGTGAACAGCATAACTCAAAAGCGAAAAGTCGGTTAAAAACCGGATGTGGTATTTAAATTCTCCACATCTTTCAAGAATACGATAAGATCTTGAAAAAAATTCCTCCATCCTAAGCTACCCTTTACACGGAAGATTGTTTACAAATTTTTACTTTCTCAAAAATGGTTCCACCGATTTTGATTAAGATGCCATATGTTTTTAAGATATTTTTATGGCAAATGAAACTTATATTTTGAATTTTCTGGCTGTAGCCCATGTAGTCCTGTTTACTCTTGATGACTAATAAACCGTAAGCGATAGACCATATCTTACTATACAAAAATATAAATGTCATTAGAACATACAAGTTTATGCAAGTGCATTTTTTTGTGGAGTGAAGCATTTGGGAGATATTCCAAGTTATTTGTATGAGTTTTGCAATACTTACACTTTTCTCAAATGAAGGCTGTTATTCACTTTATTATCTCTTGGCCGTGCAAAGAGAACAGAATTTCAAGGTCTTCATTTAGCGACAAAGTTTAAAACATTTGACTATCGCTCAAAACTTGCTGTATTCCCCTTACACCTACAAGAAAATTATGAATAAGATAATTTATACAAATGTTTATCTTAAGATGAAGTAGATAGAAGAGTAAGTGTTTGTAAGAATAGTTTGTAGAAGGGTAGAGAATGCCATGTGAGCGTAACACATTAGATTTTTGAAATTGTTTCATTTGTATAGTTCCATTTAACTTTGTTGGTCATATCAGGGGCATTAATTTGAGAAACACTGATGATAGGGTTTCTTAACGTTGATTTTTAACATTATACACACTCATATCTCTCACACATACTTCCTGACTCTGTGGGACAAAGGAATTATTCGGATTAAAGAAGTATTCCCAACCCCCGACTGGAATCGAATCTAGTACCTCTTGGTTGAGAAGTTAGAATGGTGACCTCTCGATCACATGTTTTTGCACCGTGAAAAGTGACCAAAATAAACTGTACCTCCATTGTGAACTAAATGTGAATATTATACAACTTTATTTTCACGCTATTTTACTTAAGGCATGGGAATTTGTTAAACCTTAACTTTATTTTTGTGCTGTTATACTCTGAAACCACTATTACTTCCAAATAACGGCAACGAACTCGGGACAGACCATTCTCATACACCGTGCTGGCGATTGACAACAGTATTTGACGAATTACAACAAATCAATGTCTGGCAGTTTTTACGCAGCAGGGAGCACGGAAGTACACTACATCATTTAATTTCTGCCTTCACCGCTAGATGGTGAGTGTGTTTCTATATCAGCCTTATCTGCTCTTTACAAGCTATAAGCCAGGAGCGGAACGAAAATTGCGTAGTTGATGATTCTTAAATGAGGCAGTTTGACTACAAGGGTAAAGTGACTGCTTAAATTTGTAATTCTAATAACAACTGACATACAAAACAGGAACTGTAAATCCAAACAATTTCATGTCTTCTGTGTATGGCCTATAAATAAACATATTACAACGTTATAAAAATGCTAAAGAATAGAAATACAAACAACTCAAATTAGAAAAATCTGATGTGTTGCACTCACATAACTTTCTCTGCCCTTGTACTAACCATTCTTACAAATTCTTATTGCTCTTTTGATCTTATTGCTTTTCATGTTAGTCCAGAGAAACATTTGCAGAAATTATCTCATTGCTAATGTTCTTGTAGGTGCAAGGGAAACATGGGAATGTAATAGGCTTTGAGCGATAGTCAAGTGTTTTAAAGCTGGTCGCTATATGAAGGCTTTGAAATTTCTGCCATTTGAGAAGTGTAAGTATTGCAAAACTCACTCAAATAACAAGGAATATCTCCGAAATGCTTCACTCCACAAAAAATACTTTTGGACATAACTTGTGTGTTTTAACGAGTTCTAAATTTCTGTACAGTAAGATTTGGTTTGTCTTGCGGTGTACGAATTATGCAAAAGTCCTCAAGAGTAAACATCACTATATAGGTTATAGCCAGAAAACTCAAAATATATATCTCATTTGCTATAAAATATCTCAAAACATACGGCATTTTAATCAAAATTGTTAGAAACCTTTTTGAGAAAATAAATATTTTCAAATATTTCCACATAAAGGGTGGTTTAGGGTAGAGGAATTTTCTTCAAAATCTTTGTGTTGCAACCTTAAAAGGAATTAAACTTAAATACCAACTTTGGTGTCTAACCGAATTTTCCTTTTTGGGTCATGTAGTTCAGACACACACACACACACACACACACACACACACACACACACACACACACACACACACACACACACACACACACACACACACACACATACACACACACACACGGACCTTTTTCTAAAAATGCCTTTGTTTTAGTTCAGGGGCCTTAAAATATACATTTCCGGTGAAATCTTGACATCGAATTTTTGGGACGAATACAGCACTTCCTCTAGTCACTATACGTAGTAGAGAAAGTAAAAATACGACATGATTTTTAACGCTAATCTCGACAACTAAATATACAGCCCTTTCGGGGAATGAAGAAATTGCTGTCAGAACCTAAGCAATGCTGAATTACGAATGAAATAGGAGGAGATGGGTAAAACACTTGTCTTCAGGGAATAGTTCCGGAAATTACAGAACACTAAATGTATGTTTCCAAATAAGAACATAAATGGTATGATTTATTGCTACTACCCAGAAGAACAGCAGTAGCAAATGCACTACAAAATCTCACTTTTATGAGGTCGAAGTCCTTTGAAAGTAACTAAAACTCAATAAACTCACAGACGAAATACATTACCCCTGTCCCTACGTAGTTAGGAAAACGTCTGATGTGTCGCACTCACATAACTTTCTGTAGTCACTCTTGTACAAGCTAATCTTACAAATGGCAATTATTATTTATGCCAACAAACAATGCTGGTTGAATTTATTTTAATGGGAATTTGGCTATGGTAGCTTAGTAGTTAGAGCAGGCGCTCGATAAGCGGAAGATCTGTGATTCAAATCCTAGCTATGACATTGAACTTTTCAGTCCTTATTTCACATCTAGATCTTAAAAATGTTCATTCTTCCATCTGCTGCACATTGATCCAGATAGACATTTTTAGAAATGATTATATTCCATATTTACCTGTAGAGGGAATATGGTAATACAGTAGGCTTAAGAAGCGATGGTCAAATCTTTTAATACCTGGCTTTGAAATTTCATTCTCTTTGCATGACCAGGAATAAATAAACGACTTTAATTTTGAGAATATATAGTTAAAAATTCAAACCAAAACTAAGGAATATTCCAAAAATGTATTTCTACATGTTTTTCTACAGAAAATATTGTTTGACATAAAGTGTGTGCTTTAATAGATCTACGTTTTCCATGTTGTAAGTTTCTGTGTATCTCTTGTTTACCAGTTTACCACTATTACTTCCAAATAACGACAACGAACTCGGGTTAGGTCATTCTCATGCATCACGCTGTCAATTGGTAACAGTATTGATTATACAAGATGACAGAAATGTTTATTAGTGAATTTGAAGAGGTGAAATTACTAAGTTGCCACTTTCCGATTTCTTGAAGGAGGGAGGAATGTAAATTTACTTCCTGAAAAATCACAGAAGATATATAAAAAAAAGCATAAGTTCAAGGTTTGGAGAGAAAAAATGTAACTTCATTCTCAGAAGATGTGCATATAGTTTAATTGGAAGAAATGTCAAACAATGAAATCACCAACCTTATTGAACAATTATTTGATATTGAACACTACTCTAAATTGAAACATTGAACTGCTATATCCAAGTATAAAATGTTATAGCCTGTTAAAACAGAAATCGGTAGGATACTGAAGGAAAACAGCACAAACATTTCAGACAAATGAAATTAAAATCTTCATGCATGAAGCACCTGGCATAACGCATTGCTCATAAAGGTGTCTAAATACAACTATAAGTATGCCCATAAAGATTCTTTGATAAATACGTAATTTGTCACACGTAGCACTAATTCTTGGAGCATATCGGAGACACCAGTTATACGAATTAAAACTTGATTATGCGAAGGATTTAGGATTAACATTAATGGTTACTATGCCCAACACAACTCGAGGGTTCACAGTGACAGCAAAGTATTCCAAAATCTGTAAAAAGTACAAGACTGTTTGGTAAATGAGAAAAAATCCCCTTAATAGATTTACAATCTATTAACTCCAGTCATTTTACCTAACCTATTGCAACGATGATTATTCTCAACTAATCATACCAGCGCGGCAAGCATGGTACAGAACGTTGAAATTAATTAATTTAAAAATTGGGTAAACAACTGGCTACCATCTTAACTCCCTGATCTACAGTAATCCACTGGCCACTGCAACTGTATGTTAGTTGATGCACGTGGTGACATTAGAACTTCAAAACGTCATCATCAGTCAGTCAGTCATCAGTCAGTCCACAACAGTAGCCGAAGATTATATAGACGAATCTCTTGAAAATAAACTAAAAATAGCAAGTACAACACCAAATTCCATATAAATTAAAAACACTCAAACATAAATTCAACATTTGCTTTAATCAAGTTTCGTAAGGGATCGTCATCAGAAATAATCTTATTTTCAAACAGATTTCTAATAGAAAATGAACTCATTTAAGCATAGGATACCAACAATTATCTTCCAATTTTACTTTATAAATTAATAAAATACTAAAAGAGATTTACAAGGTCCTTGTAATTGAATACGAGCTCATTGGAATTATAAAAAAACATGCTTGCAAAGAAGGCCTTGACTTATAGTTGAGAATATCAGAGTAGAAAAATAGCTGTTATTATTTCACAGAATATGAACATTTTGTGCACTCCGGGAGTATATAAAAGCACGGACCGGTTACATTTTGTTGCAAAGGATATACGTGCATGGCCATTGTGTAACACTTCAACAAACAGAAGGAAGAGTTAACAAGCGAAAATCGATCCTTTATTATCCTTGTTTCTTTAATTTATTTAATTTCCATTTGTTATATATTGCAGATGTAGTGAAATAGACTGAGTAACCTTTAGTCTAATTGTATAAATATATGTACCGAAGTTTTTAAATGCCAAATCACTTTGATAACCCTCATGTATGAAAGTTTTCTTTTATATCCTCTGCATGTAGATTTTAATAAATTCTGTTATCAGGACATACTAAATAAATAAATAAATAAATAAATAAATAAATAAATAAATAAATAAATAAATAAATAAATAAATAAATAAATAAATAAATAAATAAATAAATAAATAAATAAATAAATAAATAAATAAATAAATAAATAAATACATAAATAAATAAATAAATAAATAAATAAATAAATAAATAAATAAATAAATAAATAAATAAATAAATAAATAAATAAATAAATAAATAAATAAATAAATAAATAAATAAATAAATAAATAAATAAATAAATAAATAAATAAATAAATAAATAAATAAATAAATAAATAAATAAATAAATAAATAAATAAATAAATAAATAAATAAATAAATAAATAAATAAATAAATAAATAAATAAATAAATAAATAAATAAATAAATAAATAAATAAATAAATAAATAAATAAATAAATAAATAAATAAATAAATAAATAAATAAATAAATAAATAAATAAATAAATAAATAAATAAATAAATAAATAAATAAATAAATAAATAAATAAATAAATAAATAAATAAATAAATAAATAAATAAATAAATAAATAAATAAATAAATAAATAAATAAATAAATAAATAAATAAATAAATAAATAAATAAATAAATAAATAAATAAATAAATAAATAAATAAATAAATAAATAAATAAATAAATAAATAAATAAATAAATAAATAAATAAATAAATAAATAAATAAATAAATAAATAAATAAATAAATAAATAAATAAATAAATAAATAAATAAATAAATAAATAAATAAATAAATAAATAAATAAATAAATAAATAAATAAATAAATAAATAAATAAATAAATAAATAAATAAATAAATAAATAAATAAATAAATAAATAAATAAATAAATAAATAAATAAATAAATAAATAAATAAATAAATAAATAAATAAATAAATAAATAAATAAATAAATAAATAAATAAATAAATAAATAAATAAATAAATAAATAAATAAATAAATAAATAAATAAATAAATAAATAAATAAATAAATAAATAAATAAATAAATAAATAAATAAATAAATAAATAAATAAATAAATAAATAAATAAATAAATAAATAAATAAATAAATAAATAAATAAATAAATGTACGAGAAGAATATCAACATCTGAAATCTGTGAACCGTATTTTATATTAACTGAGAAGATTATGAAGAACAGGATAGAGTCAACGAAATTCTTTTTAAACTAGAATTTAAAAAGCTAATCATGACAGGTAAGCCGGTTATTTTTATATGCAGTGATAAGAATATAGTTGGCATTTATTGCGATTTTTATGAACTGATTTATCGAAGCATTACGTTTGAATAAATTAAATCAAGTAATTACTGAATGTGGACTGCATAATTATTGCTTTTAGCATTATTATTAGCAGAGTAATATACGATTCGTATGTTATTACAGAGCTTTTATTAAGCTAAACCAGATGTAAAACATCAATAGGCAAATATGGTTGATTGTATGGTTGAAAAAGTTGATTATCTTATGAAGTCTGGCGTGTGTGTAGCATAGAGGATGCAGGGAAAATATTCTCCGATAATAGCGCTGTGGGATAGAGAACACACCAATAAAATTAATGTATAGGTAATTATATGAAACAGCATCCCAAAAGCCATAAACAAGGAAGATAAATCAATGGGAATATTAGAACATCAAACCAGCACAATATCAAAATGAAATTGAGTGATTATGCCTATTAGTGATTTTGGTTACGAATGTTACACTTATTTTAACACTGCATGATGTGTACAGTAATGAACTACTTGATTTATACCGCTAGCTGCTCAAAATGTCCAGCATCCATCTCAAATCATTGCCACCAGCTTAAGTCATTTAGCGGGAATTGATCTGTGCTGGTCGCAACGGCTGCAACAAAAGAACATTCTAGGACATTCTAGTATGTTGACATCGGAGGCCAAGATGCGGGTTCCCCGTCACCTTTCCATATATTGGAAGTTGCATATTCAGGTTACGGGGGGCGCGACAGTAAATTCTCCACCGTCGTTCTGGCACATTGTATGCCATGGTTCAAATCCTAGCTATAGTATTACATTTTTTCAATAAATTTCTACTTTTTCATTTAGCCTACACACGGCATGTGTGGTAAAACAATTATCATTGATTGATTTAATAGTTGTTAACTATAAAACACGGAACTTATGGTTCTTACAAAATTGTAGGTGGCCAATAGGGTGCATGATCTCAAAATTAATTTGAAAACGCCTCGTGGTTTCCGGGAAAAAAATCGTTATAAACCTTACTGTCGTGTAGGCATATTCTCATGGTAGCTCAGTTGGTTAGAGCACTAGCGCAGTAAACCGATGACCCTGGTTCTAATTCCAGCTACGAAATTGAATTTATAGTCTGATTCTATCTTCCTACTTTGACATTTTAATCAACATCATGGGAGAGACTTTCATCTTTCATGTTTATGATGTGTCTGATTAAGTATGAAATGCAATGTTTATCTGTATTTTCGATGAATGAGTGGCTGACTATAGTAGTTGAGTCCTAGAGGGACTAAACAGTAATATATTTTACTCCGAAGTAGAGAAAACCAGGTTCTGAGGCTAGCGATTGTTTTATGAGCAGTTATGGTGACATTAGTGAGCCCAGTTTCTATTTTTTCTAGGTCCACTGTTGTGTTAGAAATATAGACATCAATGCAATATCTCCAAATGACTGTTGACTATGTATGTAATAAATACATTATTGCTTTCTCTACTACTTATAATCAACATAGAAAGTATTGCATTTCGCACTGAAGATTTTTATTGGGAAGTAATACGAATTCTGTGTGAAGTGTCGAGTATTAAATAAATAGATAAATATTACACTCAAAAATTCGATATCTAGGTTTCACCCTTAATATGGAAGAAACTTTTAGATAAAGGTGCGCGCGTGCGTGTGGTTGTGGGTGGGTGATTGTGTGGGGTCTCAATAGTGGAGCTCAAAAATGAAGAGTTGGTTAAATATCAAGTACAGTATCAAGTTCAGCATCTTCCAAAATAGACTTTGGGATTTTAGAAAACTCCTCCCAATCCAAACTTTACATGAAATAATTTTCATTATTTTTGAGTTTCTCAAAGGATATTTCAATGAAAAATAGATGTTACCTTGACTTTTCTGAGAACCATCATTATGGACACTTTTGAGTAATTGGCGAACTGTAACAGGTAGACAAAATTTTACTACACGGATTATTCTCGTTAAAGCACGCAACTTATATTAAATAATTTGTCTTGGAGTTAACCATTCCCGAGCTATTCTTAGTTATTGATTTGAATTTGTAATTTGTAATTTTCCTAAATGAGATATTGTTATTTGTTTCCTCTCTCGTGGTTATGCAAAGAAGGTGGAATATAGCAACACGCTCTTTAAAAATCTAATACACAATTACACATTTCACTGTAGGATACAGTAGGTAACAAAATTTCGTAGAAGAGTGAGTAGAGTGAGTAAATGCAGCACAGATTTTTGATAATATAATAATAAAATATTGTGAGTGTTTATTTCGTGTGATGTAAACAATTCACATACAAATGTGTAAAATGGGAATAAGAATACAAATAACATGGTGTACATACAGATCAAATATTTGTTACAGCGTCACGGAGCAGGTAATTGCAACGTGTTCTCCGCGGTATTCTGCTCGTTTACTTTGTTTATATATAAACAAAAACATTAAATGGAACTTCCTCACATAGAAAACATGGAAGTATGTTTAATTTTATTAGGTAAAATTGTAGTAAAATCGACAATACTATTGTGTATAATGGAACGAGAGTATAATTGCCATTGTTCTCAAATTTCATACAACTATTTACACTCAACCTTGTGTCTAAGTTTAAAACATGTATTTAATATTCTACGTGAACATATATAAACAAGAATCGATAGCTGCGCCTTCAACTGCAAAATTGATTTTATTGTTATGTTGCACTTAACACAGTGATGTCGGTCTGGGTGGCTTAGTGGTTAGACGCTGGCCTACTGATGCCAAGGTCGCGGGTTCATATCCGGCTCAGACTGATAGTTCTTAAGTGTGCTTAAAACGACAGCTCCACGTCAGTAGATTTACTGGCATGTAAACGAACTCCTGCGGGACGAAATTCCGGCACATAGGTGACGCTGATATGATCCTTGCAATGGATCTCATTATATCCACCACTTCATAACAACAGATATCCACAATCAAAATATATGCATGTAGCAATCAATGGTTTTACGTTTGCGCACATTCCCACGCAGCTAAAAGCGAAACTAATTATTCTCGTCTGTTCAATTGAATAACAACGCGTTGATATTCTAAATAACATTCTAATAAATTCAAATTGTCTTGTTTTTGAAATTCTACTATTTAAATGTTATAGCATATATACCGTGTGCTTCATTATGCCAAAAAAATTATTTTGCTGTTCAAGCACACTTAAGAGCTATTAGTCTGAGCCGGATGAATGAACCATTTGGGAGATATTCCTTGTTATTTGTTTAATTTTCCAATACTTGTATTTTTCTCAAATAGGAATACACTATAGTTTATCTCTTAGCCATACAAAAGGAATGGCATTTCATACCTACTACATAGTGATTAACTCTTAAAAGATTTGACTTCGCTGAAATCCTATACCTGAATTCCCATATTCCTCTTGCACCAACAAGAAAATTATCACACGTAATATCATAAAGCGTTTGACTTAAGCGATAAATTTTCCAGTGGAGCGAGAGTTTAAATACTATATCGCAATGATTTGACAAAAAATGTTAAATTCTATAAAATTAATAACTAAAATATATTAATTTCGATTAGTGTAGTGCGACTTACTCAGCACTACCAACTGAGGGAAAAGAAACCCAAGAATTACATGTATTTCGATCTTTTCTTTTTGTTATAACAGAAACCAATTTATAGTTTCAAATAAATCGCACTTTATTTTTAACATTAAGAAATGATCCTTCTTTTAGAAAAATACATGAATTATAAAAAGAACAATTGTTAAAATCACAGTTTTTGAATCGAAATGGAGTGCTATTTGATTGTTAATCGGCGGTAATTTGTAGTAAATTTTTTTTAGCAGTTTATGTGATACAGTTGGTGACATTGAATAAACAAAAGAACGGCCAGGTGATAGTTCACATATGGTAATTTAGTGCCTCTATGTATGAAATACGGTGCGGTGATCGCACTGCTTATGAAGTGGGAGACCCGGGTTCGATTCCCGGTACTGGTGTGGAGATTTTCTCCCACTGGGAGACCTGGTCCGGGGTACACTCAGCCTTGTTAGGTCCCTGAGGGGCCATTGAGGAGCTACTTGATTGATAAGTAGCTGCGTAACCGGTCGGGAGTCTAGTACTGCACTCCACTCATGTTTCTTGTGGTGGACAGACGCAGCGGTTGGGCGGTAGGCCTTGGTCCGAATGGGCTGTTGTGCCACGGGGTTACGGTTATGTATGAAACAGTCTTCTTAGATCTACAAGAAATATTTAAATGTGTAATGAAGTTTTATCTGCATTAACAAGAAGTAGATGATTGGTTCTGTGGTCTGGAGGTTAGCGCGTTAGCTAACCAGAGGTCCGAAGTTCCATTTTCGACTGAAGGATGTGAAGTTTTCTTTAGTCAGAATTATTTCATATCCTCCCTACAGTTTGAAGTATGACTGAGAGGGTAAATCTCTGTATTGCATTGTGTTATGTATTCTTGACTTTAATGTATGTATATTAAGAACGCACAAAACAAACAACACAGAAGTAAAACGAGTGAACATCATTGACTGCATATATGCAATTGCTCCAAAGACAAAACCGCCAATATCACCGAAGTTAAAGCCGGCATATAAAGGTGCACAAAAGGTAGATGAAAATAAGCTTTTATGCACTAATATTAAAACGGTTTATTATGACGGCATAAATCGCCTGTGCCAGAAAATGAATGAGATAATTAACGTGGAAACGACATCAATTATGGCATCATCAATACCACAAAATAATTTTCTCCAATGTATCTGTAAGAAAACCCGAAAGCGTCACTCTCCCAAGTGCAGCAACATTCAAACCAAGAATCACCTCATTAAATTTATTTTAAAACCAAAACCAACAACGCTATACAAAAGGCATAAAACTCTTTGACAGAAGAAATAAAACAGCACTTACAATTTGACTTTAAATTAATTAATATATTAAGAAGTAATAAACGTTTGCATAGTTATCTGCTCTGAAAAGTATGCCGGAGTGTGCTTTCATTAGTCAAACTGACACACCTTTCGTACTCCATTCACAACATTTTTCATGTTCTTTTTCGTGAGCACCTTTTGTTTTTTTCTGGAATTAATAAACCCTCAGCAGCTTGGCTTCGTTCTAAATGTCAAGTCGAATACTATCCATATTTTCAATACTTTTATCATCTTCCATTTTCCTCTATATGTACTGAAACAAGTGAAACATCTGCTTAACAACCATATTACGTCCTACATTTGTGATCTCTGATACATTATAGTTTTTTATTTAGCAAACTTATTAATTATTTTTACGTATTTTAATACTAATGTTGTATGTAATCTTTTCGTTGTGACATTTCTAGAAAATTAATTTTACTCGTGTCATAATCAATCAGATTATACAATGGTAACATAAATAACTATTGTAATGTGTAGAAGAATAGAGAAAGTCATGTGAGTGCATCAGTTTTTTTTTTCAGTGTAAAATGTTCAAAATGTTATTAAAAATCAGTTGGTAAGCTAAATATTCTGCATAGTTTTATATTAGATCATCCATAATTTATTTAATGTTAATATTACAATTTTTTAACAAAGAACATAAATATTTCCTTCCAGGTGAAAATGGCACTGCTCTTATGAAGCCGCCAGACATATAGCTCTCCTAGAGAATGCAAACATGCTTCTATTTGACGTCTGGAGCACAGTTTTAGTTCACGTGCCCTAATTTGTTGATTGGCTACCGGTGCATATATTTTCGTTATATTAAACTAAAAAGTACCGCTGGGAATATCGCGCTGTGAAAACACAATTCACAGGAGTAAATGTTTTGTACTGCATAAACTTTCGTATACAGCGGTGCTTTCATTAGCGCAGTTTGGCAACACTGTTGAGAGCCGGTAAATGTATACTCTCAGTGTGTGCAGGTTGTTTTTGGTGAATTTTAGTTCATGAAATGTTGTAGCAAATTAACATTCTGGGCAACACCACAGCTTGCTCTGGCACACCTGTTTCAAAACAAATTTGTTTCACACCATTAGACTTGTAATTCTGTGCGAATATGTATCGGCAGGTTAATTTATAGAACAATTTTCCTGAAATTACTATTTTAATTTATGATTTACTAGCTGTCTTGCTAAGCATTGCATTGGTACAAACTATAAATATAAGGTTGAAAATAAGAATCTTTTTTGATGCTTCTGTCTTACGGCAGGCCTACACTCCTATGTGAAACTCTACTCTCCAATTTCTGTTTGTTGCTGCATTTTCTCTATCTTTTAACTCTTAATGTTGTCCCCCTCCTCCTCCCTCCTCCTCCCCCTCCTCCTGCCCCTCCTCCTCCCCTCCTTCCTCTCCTCATCATCATCATCATCATTGTCGTCGTCATCGTCAATTTCATGGCGTGGGCCTGTTGACCCCTTCCGCTCCCCATTGGGAACTTATAGCAGATGATCTCTCCAGAGTTGCTTAGATCTTCCAATACTTCCATAGCCTAAAGGTATATAATTTAACATCTTTAGAAATCTGTGTTCATTCTTTTTACATGTTAAAACTAATTGCATGTATTTGCCTTTACCTTATCATTTAGTCTGAAACTGTTTAATTCGTTCCAAATTCCACTCCTTTTTTGATCCCTTAACGTTACTCTTACGATTCTTCTAAGAAACCGTATTTCGGCTGTTTCTATTTTTCTCTCCTCCAGTTTGTTAAAGGCCATGTTTCTGATCCATAAATCAACGTTGGTACTGCGATTGTTTTATAAAATTTTAATTTATTTTCCCTTGTTTTTATTTCTTAAACATCTATTTATTGAACCATATGTGCTGAATTTTTTCTGTTTCTTTTCTATTACCAACATATGCCTGTATGTGAGCATAGTTCCTAAACATTTAAAACAGCTCACTTGTTCAATTATTTCTATTCCTATTACAGTTTTTGTTTACTTGAGATAAGGTCCAAGAAGAGCCATTGATTTTGTATTCTGTGTTGATATTTTTAAGCTGTATTTTTGATTACTTTACACAATTTATGAGTTGCCGTTTGCAATTGATTTTCTGAAGAGGCTATTATAACTTGGTCATCTGCAAATAATATGTATTTCATTTTACTTTCATCTATCAAAATTTTCGTCTAAAATATTTTGCCTTCATCCTATTGCATCGTCTAAATATATATATATATAATAAGTAATGGTGAGAGTGAGCACCCTTGTCTGACTCCATTATTAATTTCCAAAAACATTTTTCCAATACCCTTTCCTTTATCTATTCGTATTCTTGTATTCCGGTATACTCTTTTAATTGTCTTTATCCTATTTCTTTTAGAATTTGCTACAATTTACATCGTACCACTTTATCAAGTGTTTTTCATAGTCGTTGAAGAACATGTGCATTTCAAAAGTAGACTACCATATTTTTTCTATTAATTGCTGGAGTGAGAAAATAGTCTATCGACTGTCCTTTTCTAAATCCATGTTGTTCATTGCAAATAAAGCTTTCAGATATTTTCTCAATGCGTCGAGCTGATATTTTGGCGTATATTTTACTGCATACCGATAAACTTATTCTTCTATAATTATTTGTTTATGCTGATAATCTTTTTTAAATATTGGTATAATAACAGCTTCACTCCTTGTGGTGAGCGTCCATATTGCCAGCAAATGTTTATAAAATTCAATAGCCTGTTTAAAAGTGCTTGAGATCCACATTATGAAGTTCTATGTTTATCTTATCTATGCCAGCAGATTTCTTATTTTTAAAACTTCTTATTGTTTCATTTCATTTCTATGAATATAGGGCAGGCATAGGGAAGAGGGGTGACAGGAATGAGAGTATTTACTTCCTCCACTCACGCTATCACCAAATGCAGGCCATCACGTTTCCGGCTCTGTTTATTTATGTATACATGTCTTTACAAACAAAGTACCCCGTGGACAAAAAACGAGTCATGTCTGGAACGCATGATATACATACATACCTACATACATGACAAATAGACAGACGTACCTACTTTGTGAAAATTGCAAGTATTTTTTAATTGTTCCATTTATATCCCGCCTTTAACTGCAGAGGTCATATCGGCGGCCCTGTCTATTGGCAAACAGTGTTACTCGTTTAACAGTGGGGTTTTCGGTCTTTTTATACGTTGAATTCACACACACACACACACACACACACACACACACACACACACACACACACACACACACACACACACACACACACACAGTCACACTCAGGGAAGGATGACATTTTTCTAGGCTGGGGAAAAATTCCTACCCCCTGCCGGGAATCGAACCCGGGACCCCTAGTACAGCAGTCAGGTGCCCTACCAACTGCACCACGTGGCCTGTCGAAAACTGCAACTTGTTTGGTGCTCATGGAGTTGTTCTCTACCGTTAAGGTAGCCTGGCGTTCCAGACATGACTAATTTTTTTGTCCAAAGGTGTACATTAGTTTCAAGACAAACCGAATAGAAGTTTCATTAGGTGATTGTGATTGCGTTACATACATTTTATTTTGGCATAGCAAATACAAATCTTTATTTTAACTAGGAACACAAAGTATATTCCCATTCGACATTGAACTATCTTTTTACCTTCTTATACGACATAATTCCACCACTGACACGATGTGAGGAACTGCCTGGTTCTTTGTGATAACAGCGGGGGACGTGGTCTGGTAGCTAATGAGTGTGTAGGAGAGTGGACGGGGTTAAAACTACGATGATGGGGGAAGTGACACAATGAGTCGG
Organism: Tenodera sinensis; assembly: GCA_030765045.1. Lineage (NCBI taxonomy): Eukaryota > Metazoa > Arthropoda > Insecta > Mantodea > Mantidae > Tenodera > Tenodera sinensis. The sequence continues at coordinate 99,789,646 of CM060965.1, read as the reverse complement.
TTTTCCCCATTTATGTTACAGGGTCAACACTGAAACCACTTTCAGTTATAACATTAATTTCTTCTTGTTGGTTATAGTTCCACAAGGCTTTATAATATTGTAACCACTTTTTTTTCAGGGATTAGATTAATATTTGGTTTCTCCTTTTCTGCTTTATTCATTTCTTTCATTATTTTATTTGCAGAATTTTGCAGACCATTCAAATCATATTCTGAATTACTGATGTAACTGTTCCAACTTTGTCTATGTATTTATGGACTTCCCCTTTACTACAGCACATTTCTTTTTATACTCAATATTTGATGCCGTCTACTATCTTAAGTTTTCTTATATTTAGCCTTATCATTCATTTTAGTTATCCTTCAGTAGCATCTAGTAAAAGTTCAGTTCTTTTCATGATGTATCCGGATCGTTTGGCTTTTCCTTTCTCTTTTCGTCCATTGTACATAATACTTCTTCGTTATTCTTTAGGTCCAACGAATCTTCATTTTCCTATCTCAAAACTATCTGGATACTCAGTGTCCTTGTTTCAGCTCCATGTACCCCTCATGTGGTATTTCAAAAGCTCATATTTTAGCTGCAAGTCGAGTTTTACTATCAGTGGTGCTCTTTTTAAAAAATAATTTTTAGCCATTGCAAACCTTTACCTAATTTCTTTGGTGCAGTGGACATCTCTAGCACTCATCCTTCCTAAATAACGAATCTGAGAACAATATCCAACCTCTTTTGCATATCCGAACACTTCAGCTGTTCTTCATTTTTCGAATCGTCATAGTTTTGACATGGTGCACGCTAACTTACAAGGGGCATATTCACATAGATGTCACCATGATTGAGATGCAATTTTTCACGCTGAAACACATTGAAAAAAATGCACATGTCTCAGTTTTCTCATCCATGGGATCCCTATTCGTCGGAAAAAAAGATAGTGTTTTAAGTTGTAACGGCTGATTTGAGGTCCCCCTTCCTTTCAATGAGCACTACCTGGTGTTGTCAGAGGCTGCAGTGAATGTATGCAAGGTTCCTACATAGAAGGTCGCATTTCCTAAGGATTGGAATATTCCCAAGTTAGAAGTGACATGCATTATATAAATGAATTAAAAATATAATATTAGTACGTTTAAACAGTTTTCAGATGAGAACATAGAATTTAAAGATAAGATACTTTATTATAAATGCTTTTCATATTACTCCAAACTTTAAAGAATTGTTACTTAATATATATTAAGGTTATATAAAAACAAACTAGACACATCTTGATAAGACGTCCTTATAAAGAAATTGTGTTATTAAATTGACATAAAACACCCACATAAACATACACATGAAGACGTTCCCGTAGATGGACCATTCATAATAAATCAAGTAATCCTCAATATTTAGGAAGAATCAACCCACACCCCCTGCAGGAAGACATTGAAGTAATAGAGAGCAAACACTATTCCTTCTTCAACGTTTCAACACCCGTAGATGAGAAAGAATAATAGACTTTTCATGTTGCGGGGTGTCATGAGGGGTTATCCTCCTTATGGGAGGCGCCCTGGACTCCTACCATTCCGGGATTTTATCCCTTACTGGTATGAGGATGGTTATTATTAGGAGATGGTGGGTAAACGGTGGTAAAAAGTGTAGGGAAAGAAATGTTTAGGTGCTTTTTTTTTTTTTTTTTTTTTTTTTTTTTTTTTAAATAAACTTTGTCCCATATCAGGGCTACAAGTATCCGCGCACAAGACCACACTAATGATAATTTAGAATCAAGATGTCATGTAGCGAAGAGAAAATCGGTCACAGTGATTTCTTTTTTTCGGGTGAGGGGCTTCCGAGAAAAAAGCTGAAGAGATAAAACTTGTATATTTTTCCTCATTTAATCATTTTAAACACCAATGTATGCAATAAATTATTTATTCCTAGTGAATAATTCTAATTTATATGCAAATACATCTTTTCTTGTCTAACTTGGCCCTATGTTAGAGAAAGTTGAGACAAGGATTTTTATCCTCGACCTACTTTCGCTAAAAGAATCGACCTGTAACATCAATGTGATAACAGGTCCTTGTTAACTTAATAACTTAATAATAACCATATTTCTTCTAACTAACGCAGATTTAGGTAGAACTCAACATAGGGCAAACAATTGTGTTTAAATTACTATAATATATTGCACCCCCGATGCATGAGGGCTCACACCCACAAAAAAGGAACATTTAGATGTGCTTACAATTGGATTCCTCTTTTTCTATTTTAATGAAGATAGATATCTGCAAGAAGCTTATTTTTTATTTTCCTAAAATGCTTCTAAATGACTAATAGCATTTAACAATTCTATTACATTAACCAGTATGACACGGTCATATTCCTGACTGTAGTTTACTGCTTCTTTTGCATTGCAAATTGATAAAATATTATTTCCAGGCCTTTCACTCGTAATAAATTGCGGATTATACATATGCAATGCTGAAAGCTTTTAAAGCCACTCCTGCAAAGTGGGAAACTTTGAGTTGCAGCCATTTTGTATTAATGGTGCGATATATTGGGAAGCATTATTCGTGCGCTTATAATGTTGAACTCAATCTTTGTTCCCACGCGACGTACTCTTGAACTCAGTCTCTGTTTCATGTAACGCACTCTTGGGGGAAAAAAAATTAATAATAATAATTCAAGGAGTGAATTATGAAAATAAGTTCACCCAATTGCCGAGTTCCCTTGTCTGCTAATGAAAATGATCAAAGTAAACAATATACAAATTGTGTAAGTTTGCCACAAATCTGAATTTCCTTATCAAATTAGATTTGACTACAAAATGCCCTCCATAATTATTATAGGTACAACTTTCGGAGCTTATTGACGTGTTGAGGTTCGTGGTAAGTAATTTTAGGCGTAACATATCTTTTATATACAATTGATTGTAAATGTTGAAATTGTATCATTTTTATTACAATGGAAAATGAAATACAGGAATAAGTGACTTATTTTGATTATCTAGGATGTAATACCGCCGCTATTCTTTAATATGTCAAAATGAAGTTTGCGTATTTCTGTGAACTGGAAAACTGAAAACGAAAAGTCGTTAAATACCAAACTGGGTTTAACTTTAAAATCTTCCAAGGACTTGGTACGAAGATTTTGAATAAATCCCCTACCTCAAACTACCCCTATCCGAAAAGTAAAAGATAAAGTACTCATCAAGACAGTGCCGTTTATCTTCGGTGTGTACAACACTAAAATTAAGCAAATGTAAACAAATAGGTGCTCAATGTAAATAGTGCAAAACAAAAACTTAGTGTAAATAAAAAGTGTGCTGGTGTTATTGTGACACTGCAAGGTGACAAGTGTTATCAGAGGGTAAGGGAAAAAAACTGCGAGAGACGCGCAAGCTTGTATGGTTTTTACACGCACACAAGCGCGTCCCAAGCCAAGCCTTGTGGTCCCAGCATTCATTGCGGGGCCACAACCGAGAAGGAACATGGCGGCTGAGGCAGCACATCTTGCCAGCTCCAGCCGTGAGGAGAGACCGAACGAAGTTTCAGTTTTCTTCATTAGAAGCTATTTGGCCCGGTGCCGGTACAGCAGACCAAGTTTACACAATTTACATATCAATATAATTAGCTAAATTAACCTAAGATTGTCTTTGTGGTTTAATTGGAAAAACAATACGGTGACCAAATTTTGTTTTTGTTGTTTTTATTTTATTTATTTATTTTTTGTGTGTTCTGAGTGTCCTCTCTTTACTTAATGCATATTGTAACAAAATCGGCAAAATGCGAAGTCCGCTTACTTTTTCTAACACTTATTTCCTTCTAAATTTTATTACAAAAGCACAATTTCCTTCTCGTTAACTCTAGTCTTCTCTACTATTACAATTCACAGTTGTTCCTCCGATAATCTTCTCAGTTTTTCAATGTCTTTCTCCAGTTTCACTGTCCCTTATATCTTTACTATTATGATACAGTCATTCGACGACACATACGTACTGGCCGATTCACTCTCGTAACTAAAACTAACTGTGCACGACGACTTGAACAACTACTCAAACTGACACCTGCTCTATCATACACTCAACTGAACTGAAAAGCTCACTGTCTGTCCTACTTATACTGAAACCGGTGTGACATAACATCCTTCGAGTTCTTTCCATGCGCACGTGTGCAATGATTCAGCAAAAAGCTTCTAGAGCTTGCTAGACACTACGGTGTTATCACGCTGTTCGATCTCACGCGTACAGTCGCTAGTTGCCCAGTAGCCTCGGACTTCATTTATGTTTATAGCCATTATTACGGTCACGCACATACATAACCGCTCGCCTTCTCTTGTCCGTATAATGTAGAACGACCCAATGTCACAATATACATATTTGTACACCAACCCCCCCCCACACACACACACGCGCACACACACGCACACGCGCGCGCGCACACACACACACACACACACACACACACACACATACTGTTTCCACTTCACTATACCAGGTGAGTCAGCTGCCCCTTATTCTCGAGTTCTATGCAATCCGCATTTTATACTCCAACATGAAAACATCGACACCATTACTAGGTTCTACCCGCGTGTTTAACATGGATGTTAAACACTCGATGAAATTAGGGCTAATATAGATGTTATCACATCGCCTTTTAACATATTCGTAATTACAAGCTGATGTTTGCACTTCTGCAAATGATCACTGGAACCAGCGAATATTACATCTTAAACGGATTGGTTACCACATACGTTATTAGGTAGCTCAGTTGGAACGAGCGCAAGACTCCGAAGTAATCTGTCTACTGTGACGGTGGTTCGAATCACATGCATGTACTAATTTTTTTTTACCGCGCAATCCTCACAATTTACAAATTATTATTTTGAAAACTGTTATTATATTCATTTTTATTGCTTTATTTATTTTTCATGGCATTGTTTGATGTTTATTGGTGAACTACAATTATGTAGTTGTTTAAACATACCTATGGGTAGGTGCAATTGAAATAAGCATCATTTACACACAGGGTTGAACAGATGTACAAGCCACTGTAATACGCTGACGAAGGGTTTCTGGACTGTCCAGCTCCTCTGCATAAATGCGTTCTTTTAAATAACCCCAGAGAAAGAAGTCAAGGGGTGTCAGATCAGGTGATCTGGCAGACTAGGAAACTGGTCCTTGTCTTCCTATCCAATGACCGGGATGTGCAGCATTCAAATGATTGCAGACGATCCTCGACCGATACGGAGGAGCGCCATCGTGTTGAAACCACATCGTCATTCGCTTCTGCAGTGGCACATTCCCTAATAATAAGGGGTGAGCTACAGAGGAATTTCAGCTCCTGTTAGATTCCCCTCGAAGAACAATGGTTCAACCAGGTGGTCTCCCAAGATTCCACAACAGACATTTACACCGCACTGTTCTTGGAATGCTGCCTCCCTTACCCAATGAGGATTATCAACACTCCAATAGCGCATATTGTGACGATTTCCAGTTCCATTGTTGTGGAATCTTGATTCGTCAGAAAACAATATCCTGGATGCGAATCCCACATCACTTGATACTCGCTCCAGCAGCCATTCACAAAAGATCACTCGAGTTTCGAAACCTCTCTAATGAAGTGCTTGGTGTAGGTGCAAACCATAAGAATGGAACTTATTAGTGTTCAATATTGCACTACAGAAGACTGGCTGATGTTCACTCCTGAGCAGCTACCCGTGTACTAGTATACCGATTGTTCTGGGTGGCATTCAAAACTACTTCTGCATTAACACCTGATGTTGCTGGTGCGTGTCTATGAGGAGGCATTCTTGCAAGTGATGCTGTTACACGCAGACGCCTTTCAACATTCCGGAGGGTGTTTGCTGTTGGTTGTCGTCTATTCGGATATCTCCCCCGAGATAATTTCTCCGTATTTGTTCTTACTTCTCCGTAGATCAAAAGCATATCCACGTACTTGTCTGTCGAATACATAATGAAAGACTAGCACAAAATATCGTGCGACAGCATACGTGTGGAGAACGCAGGGGTCGGCATTCACAACACACTACATCATGCCAATCCAGTGGGCAGAAGTCACTATACCTCTTCAATTATAAAATGCAGACAACCTAAAACGATTTAAATTATAATGTCCTAAACGCTCAGGGACTTTATAATTAGATTATTGTGAATTCGGTTTCCAAGTTTTGAGGAACATAAAAAAATATTTACAATACTGAGACTCGAACCTATGTCATTGGGGCTTAGCGTAGAGGACCCGTCAGAATCCTATTCAGCTATTTCGAGACTTAACTGAAAGCACGTACCGCGTTCTATAGTAGGACTTGCATGCCTGGCGCTATGCCATTGCCACCTCGCGAGTTTTCGGGCTTGATTTAGCCTTTTAAGACAGTTTTAATCATTTGCTGGGCGTTTTAATATTAATACTTAAATGGCAAAAGCTGTTATGCATATTAATTGAAATGCACGAGGCGTAGTTCACGCAAAAATGTAAATAAACTGTTGTTTAATAATATGTCCGTTTTGACTGTATGGTCCATGATGGATGAGGCGTGTCACTAAATTTTTCGTAATTTTTGGCAGCCAACCCCTGTTCTAAGTACAAGAATCCACCATTTTCTTTTTAACTGACGTTGTTAGTGAACTCGTATGATAGGTCCGTTTTTTTCCCGAGGCGTTTCCTGAATTACGTTGCTATGTATACTCTAATAAAAAGTTTGTAAAATCGGCTGGAAACCGGAATTCGCTTTCAGCAAACGAGTAGTATGTTTTTGAGGTGTATTTTAGCGAGGAGTACGTTCTGTCCCTTAAACTGCTGTTGCTCTCAATTTTGCGCATTCCTCTCTTTAAGAACGTCAAGCAATACCTTTTAGTAAGCGCAAAACTGGACCAAGACGCACATGCCGTTTGATGGGTGGCCTACCTTCCCAAAAAAATAAGGCGCGGCTGACTCACCTGGTATACACTACCACTACACTAATTACATTTCTGCTATTATCCTGCGCGGTAGGTTGCAGCTCCTGGTGTTCACGAGATGCAGGCGTCTGCAGTAGTGATTGTGTGGCCTAGGGCCGGGGTTACCCGGGCGCGCATTAATCGGCGAGCCGTCCCATGTCTAATTCTGGCATAGTTTTTGTGTTTCGGCTCGCTCGGTCATTCTACTGAACTACAGCTACTAAGGATGGTTGATGAAGTCACTGAACATTTTAACAATGGGGCTTCCACGTTGGCGCCAATTTTAGAGTTGAAGCTGAATTTGATCGGTGCTGACACGATGGCCTAATTTGCAAACTTCACAAAAATTTTCCCAGCTTTCGGAATTATCCATTTTCTATTCATAGCTTTTAGAAAACGGCACTTCTACGTTCAAGTGAGTCGTTCTTCCACACACGAGTGAATAATGCAAGCTGGCGTACCACAAGGGGCAGTCATGTCCCCGTTTTTGCATATTCTGTGTACAAATTACTTTCCTTGGATGGCAGATGCAAAGTTGCCATGTACGCTGACGACTGCAATCTACAACCACCATATAAATCCTTGCTTCGGACTCCTCGAAATGCAGCGGTATACTGACCACTTCCTTTCACGACTCCATGACTAGAAAATAGAAATTAATGTAAATAAATACCAGCTCATCTATTTCGCGAAAAAAAACTGCAGTTTCCAGCAATGGAATCTTGGAATACTGACAACGTTTAACGATTTGAACCCCCGTCTTCAATAGCAAGGAATTAGGGACCCGCTCAAAAATTATACTATACGAATCATTTATACCTACTGCCCACTGTACTATACGCGTGTGTGGCCTGGGCAAATGCCTCAGAAGAGTGCTCAATAAGTTACAAATTGTCCAAAATTTATCTCTTCCTTAACACGTCCTACATATCAGATGCAATCCACAACGCAGTCACAAGAACGAGGGCTCGCATTCAGATAACATGAGAACCAGCTCATAACCAACATCGGTAGTGGCGAGCCAAAACACGGAAACACAGAAGTTCAAAAATATTCTACACAGCTCCCCGCTCGTAATACTGCGCGCCAATAACATCGGCCCACGACCACGTACTGCTATGACAGAGGACCGTCCGAGTTACTGCTATAACAGGGAGCTGCCGGATTAATTCTAATCCATAAATAACCCCGAAACAACGCTGTTCACACAGCAAGATAGTGAAAATTATACAGCGTATAGTGTAAATATTGTGGGTGAGTACTGTCTGTTTATACGTGTGTATGTGTGCGTGTGCGTGTGAGTGTGTGTTTGAATGTATGAGTAAATGAGTGTAAATAGTAAATATGTATATAAATACACATATGTATCTAAAAACAAGAAATCATTGTTAAAACTGTGAAGATGGACAGAAAAGCTAATCTACCCGATGAAGTTGTTCTCGGTAACCCAAAGCGGGAGACTGTATGGGCTCGGGCAAACTAGAAGGTCAAAAACCATTACAAATAAGATAATGTATAAGGACATGTGAAATTGTACCCTGAAAGGAGCTCCTATGTACCGGCATCAGGCCATGTGTGTCCGATATGGCATATTATGTTGCGACAAATTCACGTCTTCAGGGGCTTTTTAATACAGCTGTGCTTTGGAAAACACAATGCAGGTAAATCCACCCTCTCTTTCAGAGGTGCGTGGGCGCACCCATTATTTATTATTTATTTTATTGGTGAAGTATGCTCCATTACTATAGTAATAGTATATGCTAAACATAAATAAGTTACATTATGCGATTGTCAGAAAATCATTTTACAAGTTTGAGCAGATGGCTATTTTATATTCTAATTATTAGTCCTTCAGTGTTGTCGAAATCAATGGAATTAACAAATGATTTGAAGTGTGTGAAATAAGAATTGACCAATGCACTTTTATTCAGTGGCCATTCTAAGAGTTGTGTGTGTGTGTGTGTGTGTGTGTGTGTGTGTGTGTGTGTGTGTGTGTGAGAGAGAGAGAGAGAGAGAGAGAGAGTGTGAGAGAGAGAGAGTTACTGTAAGTACTAATGCGACGCTTATGTCAGGGAACTTTCAAGAACGCAAGACAAAGGAGTTAAAGGATGCTCTCAGCATAAATAACCTGCAATACGAAAATGTTAGTTTTCTGCTGATTTATTTTGTTTCAATAAATTTGTACGTTAAGGAATATGGAATGTTATTTCATGAATTGTACCATCTCCCCGTTGAATGCATTTTTTTAAAAATAACCAAGCATGTTATTGATAGCAAAGTAGATATGTGACAGCACTTAGAGGTTGTTTTAATCATCCTATCCTAGCTCTCTTTATGGTTTCTATGAAAATGGGTTACCAGAAAATACATAAAATGCTGTTCAAAGCAAAAGTGGAGAAATAGAATTTTCTTTTTATTTCCATAAAAAGAAGCCATATGACTTGAGTACACAGAAATAGAATAATTAGCTGTAGTACCAATTAGTGAAGCATAACGTCCTAAACTTTATCTCTTTAGTTCAAATATATTATTTTCTTTTTCTGTGAAGCAGTAATAATTTTACAGTACCAAATGGCAGGTGCAGTCTCATTTTTAAAACTTTATGGCAACTATACCTACTCATATTATGCCTACAGTGATAAAATGCACATCAGATAAACAGTAAATTGCAATTTATAGAAATGTCATTTTTTTTTAAATTTTTAGTCTCTCCTTAAACTATTTGGTATGTTCCTGAGAGAGAACTCTTAACACTTCGAATAGCCTTTTTGGTGGGGTTTTTAGGTCTCTCTTAGTAAAGCGGCACAGGAGACTAAAAGACCTATACCGCCAATGTTAAATTTACTAATTTCATGTCTATTTTCTTAGAAAGTATGCAATATATCACAGTGAAAATTTTATGGGATATAGATACACACCTTATACGTTTACTCAACTAGATTTGTATCATAAAGCTCTTTGTTAAAGGCGATATTCTTTCCATAATAATAGATTTTTAGTTTGTAAATTTATTAGTAATCCTTTCTTTAAAAATGAACCAAGCTCTTATTGACATCATTCTAGTTCCATAAAATTATAAGGGTATTGTGTTTATCATCTCAATATTGCATTGAGCTACCTTCATCAGTTTACGAGAAAACGGGTTATTTATATAAGAAAATGTAAATTCGAGAAAATCCTGTTTAAAGTAAAAACTTAGAAACAAAGTCTTACATAAACTTGATGAAACCTTCCTAGAATTAATGACCAATACAGTCAGATAAAACATTGCTTGGTATGGCTAAATCCATTACTATATTTACACTTTGCTCAGCATATAGGGCATTATGTATACATTTAGAGCTTACTAGCTGTTTCTTAGAGGTGCTTGGGGTTGTAGATGTGCTAGACACATGTTCACTGTTAGTTGACTGTTGTCGCTCATCACACAGGTCTTGATTTAGTATACTTGACTGCCATAAATTTGATCTTCTTGATGCACTTTTTGACTTTGTCATTTTATAAACACCATAATTACACACTAAAACCAAGAGTGGAGCACTTGCAATCCAAGGTAATAATAACTTGCAAAGAATGCACTGAATCGCATGGGTTTATTATCAGTGAAACCACGTAATTATAAAAACAAAAGCTGCTATGTTTTAGCCTTGGTACTATTCTTTACAGTAAAATTTACCGTAAAGGATAAGCCAACATTGATCGCTTTACTGCAGAGAGTATAGGAGTTGTCTGAAGTTGGTGCAGAATAGCTAATACAAAATGGCAGCTGTAGACTCATTTCTAAAAAGCTCATTTAAAATACAAATAATGTGCCTACAAATATAATTTATTGATCAAAGTAAAGAGGAAATTCTAGGCAAAGAGATTAAGTATTTGGCGATTTTCACCATTTAGTCTCCCCAGCTACTTTGTGTATCCCTGTTAGAGATCTCTCTTAATAGTTCGAAGTAATACTTATAGCCCTTTTGGTATGTTTTTTTAAGTCTCTCTTAGTTAAGTGGCACACGCTATTGTTAAACTCTTGTACCTTAGGCAGACAAAAAGTTCACTATTGCTTTAATACCTTCTACCTGAGATGACTATACATTGTAACTTTATATCTAAACTTTCTTATCCTGCCACTTCTCTAATTTTTCTTTTGAGCGACTCTTATGTTGGATTACCAGGATTAGTTTAGACGTAATTTTTAGAAAGCTGAAGCAGCTCTCATTTGAGGATATACAAGGCGTTAGGGTATAGGTACAGGCATTTTGTATATGGTATCCCAATCTGTGTGTTAGTTACTTTTGTCTTCAAATACAGCTTTCCCACAAACTAATTAGTTTACTACCTGATATCTTTGCAAGGTCATAACTTCACGAAATGAAGAGTGCCTATCCGCTTGCTTTTACGTGCTCGCACCTCGAGGCGTTACCTGCTGGCCTAGGAGTGTAGTTTTATTGGACTTGCATAAAGCATTCGAACTCAGTTCCGATGCAACATTCGTTACCGCGGAGCCTGCGTTATGCCTTCTCCTTCCGCTCTTGAGGGAAAATAAACACGTATGTGCCATACCTACTGGAAGGTATTAACTAACCTGAAAAAATACTACTCGTAATAGGTGAAATTATAACTCCCAAATGAAGGAAATATTAATGTGATATTGTCCATTGCACTGTCCTCAATTACCAATACAACACAAATTTCTAAAATTATACCCCTAACAACCTGTATATTCATAATGGACTTCGGTCCCTTAAGCCATCGAATTGCCCAATGTTAAGTTTTCATTTAAAAGTAAATGAGCTTCAGTGCTTAACGAAGGCATCTGAAGCACATCGACAGTTTAGGAGGTTATGTAAATGAAATAATTAGGGACAAGTGACTCACCTGGGTAGTGTCTGATGTTTGTGTATATTACTGGGGATTTCTTTGCAGAATGAAGCTATTAGTCCTTAGGGAAACATTAAACTTGACATAAATGAAATTAGGAAATGCTCTATTTGTTTTAGCTGAAAGTCGCATTTAAAGCCATTAAAATAAAGGCAGATGTAAATCTTTTAGTGGATCCCACTCTTTTTAGACAAAGCCCGAAGTATTGCAATGTGTCCAAGCTTACGTTAGCTGGTAAATGATTGCCTGAGAGAGATTAAGCTGGGAATTCGCTGGTGTCCAGGCTAGGTTCCATTAGCATACCGGCACTGTACAATATATTCCTTGTGTTATACCGTCACGATTAGAAACTTGCCGGAGTAACTAGCGCCGCGGAAGTGGAGGGCCGGAGGGTGGATTATGGAGTGGGTATATTGATTGGGGTTCTGTCCAAGGGGAGGGGTTGAGGTTATACAGCTACAGCCTCGGGGCAGGAATACTAATTTCCATGATATTGTCAAGAGATCAAGAGGATGGAATCATTAAACCAACTCCATCCCATCCCCTTGTGTTCACACTCAGCAATTCCATGAGGACGCAGCGTTCATCGCGGTCGTCATTGTCATCGCCAACCATCAGGTTCCTGCAGATGTGTGTTTACTGTTCGGAAATATGTGGTTATTGCTCTTGTGTTATCTACATCACAGGCATTCAAATAAGTAAAGCTTAATAATCTATGCAGCATTTATTTCTGCTGTTGTTACATTATGATTAAACAACTGCTATTATCGTTTATAATGACCAAAACTGATGCCAAAACTCTCAGTTTTAAAATTCTTGTGGGTATGCGAGTTACGTTAATTTTGCATTCAAATAGCTGAAGCGATTAAATGAGAACTTCTTATACAATGTACTACACTGGACTCCACTTAGAAATAAGGCTGCATACCAATAATGGAAGGATAAAAGTAAACATGTGTATACATATAATACACATATACAGTAGAATCCCGCCAATCCGAACCCCGCTAATCCGAAAATCCGCCTAATCCGAACAGGAATAGTGGTTTTAAAACAGGAAAAAATAAAGATTAAGATTAATCTAGTTTTTTTTTTTTTCAACAAAAAACTTAAATTTATTAGCACAGAAAAACATGAAATAAATGCTATAGGAGTAAACAGTGAATCTGTCAGCTATCTTATACACAGAAACCAACAAACGGAAGGCCTACACCTGTTAACAATGTGCATAACGAAGTCTGAATGCAATTTTTTTACGTTAACGAGAAAACTAAGCGGAAAAGCAAATCAACACTTAAGAGGTAAAGTTACTGATCTTCCTTCGCAACGCACTGAAATGACCTGAAGAGACAAGTTTCGTCAACTTCCATTTCGACTTTCATCAGGCTACCCTTGCTTATAAAACATTACAGTGATTGGTTTTGAAGGCTCAGAATGTAGTTGTAAAATAAAATACAGCTTACTGTTCTAATTTCCTACTTTCAATCATCAACACATAAACGCTTAAGGTCAATATGTTGTCGTATTTCACGAAAGTCCACCTAATGCAAATTTTCACTAATCCGGATTCAATTAGTTCGGATTAGTGGGACTACTGTATATATATATATATATATATATATATATATATATATATATATATATATATATATATATACACACACACACACACACACACACACACACACACACACACACACACACACACACACACATACATACACAGGGTTATTACAAAAGAAGTAGACAATTTTGAATCCCTATGAAACAAAACCTAAGTGAGATATCAAGATACGAGTATATTTTACGGTGTTATGTTGGGAAACTAACTTTGCATTGATAATGTTGTAGCTGATAATCATGTATGTCGTTATTGCAGATGCAGAAATGGCGAATTCTGTGGAAAAAAACATATTGTGTGCTAGAACTTTGTATAACGACATTTCAGATCCTTTACTTTGGAGATTTGTCAAAGATCGAACTTTTGTTCCTTCAGTTTCACATGATTCAGATGACATGAAGGAACATATCATAAGCGCCTTGGCAAGTGACGATGGAGATGTTACACCCGGTTTGAGATGAACATGGTTATGCCTTGATGTGTGTTGTGTGGTGAAGGGATCACACATTGAACATCTCTGAGTTCCCAAACTAAACTTTAAGACTTCTTCTACAAGACCGTGCAAATAGATTAATAATATCAATAATGGTTATGATATCAATAATAGTTCGATTTCCGGCAGGGAGTAGGGGTTTTTCTCCAGCCAAGATTATTCTTCGTCCTTCCCTGAGTCTGGAAGTATGAATGAAAGTGGAATGTGTGTGTGAATTCAACGTATAAAAGCCCCAAAGACCAAAAAACCCACTGTTAAACGAGTAACACCATTTGCCAATAGGCAAGGCGGCCGATATGACCTATTCAGTTAAAGGCGGGATATAAATGGGGGGGGGGAGATAAAGATTCTCACGTTGTCGTTCAACCAGAGCGGACGTGCTTTGCTTCTCACTGGTGGAAAGACGGAATTTTCAGCCATCCCAACGGAGCAGGAGATCCCGTAAGAAGGTGGACTGCGCATGCCGGTGGTGCACAAGCTTCGTACTTCGGGCTAATACATTAGCCAAAGACAACGTAGGGTAGCTCTATAAGAAGTTTGGAAAGCAAACTTTAGAGCTCACCGAAGGCTAGCTTTGCCGGAGCGGCAACAACTGGCTCGTGATTGGACTTTGCATTGGAGTGCCTGCTTGGTGCTTGCATCAAGCATCGGTATTGGTCTCCAAATACTGCAAGCGAGGTCCCGACTAACAAGCAGTAGCGGTTTGTCAACAAGGCTAGAGCCAACACCTTCGGGTGGATATAGGCGCATCCTTTGGGTGTTCGGCCCTCTGTTGGCAACGCTTCTTAGCAACCGCTGCTGAAGGTAAGTGGTCAGCCCGACAATATTGTATGTCTACAATGTCTACTAAACCCAATCCCACTGTCAAAAACAGCAAAACCAGACTCGATATTGAGAACTCAGCAATGCCCAGCACATCTGGCGCAAACAATAACGTCTCCGCAAGCTCACATCAGGAGACAGTCAACCGGCGACGCCGAAAGCCCATACAAGGCGGAAATGGCAACGCCAAACGTTTGGCACTAACCGAATACACGTCCAACCAAGGCGCTAAACGCGAATCAAATTCACGTTTAGACCAAACCTCAGAGGCAAACTCTGACAGCTCCCGCGAGGATTCAGATGCGGAATCCAACACTGATGAGACTGTCGTCCAGTCTAAAACGTCCAGGATGGACGAAGACGAGGCAAGCTCCTCTGACATCTCTACTGAGGTGGACGAGGCACAATTTCCAGAAGTGGTCAACCGTCGGAAGAAGCGCCAACAGAACCCATCAACTGTCGCGACTGATGAACCAACTGGTGAACCAACTGAAAAACCAGACAAGCAGCATATTCCGCCTATCATTGTAGACGACTTCAGGGGTATGGTGGGCTTCTTAAAAGAAGTTATGCCAACACTTTCGGGGTCGTGCTCGGTGACGAGGAGGAAGAGCCGCTACGTCTTTCAGACGAAACATGTGAGAGACTACAACACCCTCCTATCTGTCCTTGAGAAGAGAAATCTCCCTCACTTTACGTTTGGTCTCGACAAAACTCGAGACATCCGCCGTGTCATCAGAGGTCTTCCATTAGATACGCCCGTGGGCGATATCGAAGAAGAGCTCAGACGCAAAGGCATCACCCCTCGACTGGTAAGGCAACTTACCAAACCGGGCGAGAACGGGGAAGCCAAGAGACCAATTCCTCTTTTCCTGGTTGTGGTGGAGAGGGCGTGTGATCCGGAGATGAAAATCGACGGAGTCACGTCTCTCTGCTACCTCAGGGTGAAGGTGGAAGCTGTGAGGAGTTCTTTTGGGCCCCCACAATGCTACCGATGTCTTGGCTTCAACTATTCGAGCCATTTCTGCCGCAGAAACCTTCGATGTCTTCGCTGTGGTGATGCGCACCACAAAGAATCCTGCCCTAGACAGATAACAGATGATCCCACCTGCGCAAACTGCAAGGGCAAACATGTGGCCTGTTATGGAGGTTGCCCTGCGAGGAAGAGAGTGATCGCCTCCAGGAGACCACAGATACCTCAAGGTCCAACTCCCGTCAGAGGAGACCAAGTGAGACCTTCCACCTCAAATCACCAGGCCCCTCAACCCCAACTAGCCAACACCCCTAGAGTTTCGCAAGCTCAAACAAACCAACGCACCTCGGGTAATCCATGGACGTCTCGAGAACAACACCAGCAACCATCACACAACACACAACATCAGCCCCAAAATAAACCTCCCTTACAAACAATCCCAAGGCCGCAGAGGGAGAGAAAACCCCGGAAGCCCAAACGAGCACCCAGAGTGGTCGAAGCGAGGGATGTTTCCACCACCCGACAACATCAGGAGGAGGCTAGAGCCGAGGAGGCTAGAGCCGAGGAGACACCAGCACCCCCTCATTCCACAAACAACACCCCCTCATCCCCTACCTTTCAGCTCACTGACCTGCTCAAATGGGTGCAGCTAGTTTTGCAGACCCATGGGCAAAGGATTTGCGATCTCATCGTGAGATATAGTTCTGCGAGCGACTCAACAGCCAAGACGCTCATTGTAATGGAGGGGCTCGCCCTCCTAACCTCCGTACTCCAAAACACCCAAAATGGCCAGACAAACTAGGCCTAGCACCTCATTTCGGTTCGCGTTTTGGAACGCGTGCGGATTGGCTGGCCAGGCGGGGGAGTTATCCCACTTTGCCCGCACTTATGCCCTAGACGCTATTCTAGTTAGCGAAACTCACCTATGCCCAAATGTTCGCTTCCGTTTACCGGGCTATGTTTGCCACAGAACTGATCGTCAAGGTCGTCCTGGAGGCGGAACGGCGGTGTTCGTAAGGCAAAACGTAGTCCATCGCCCAATCCAGCTCCCACCCCTTCAAACACTAGAGGCCACGGCTATCACTCTGAACCTTGACGGCACAGAGATACTGATAGTCTCAGTATATCACCCTCCACGAAGGCAGTTTGTCCCTAATGACTACCATTCCATCCTAGCCCTTTATCCCAACGTCATCCTAGCTGGGGACTTCAACGCCAAACACCAACGCTGGCACTGTGGTCGAAGGGCGGATGCCCGAGGCAATTCCATCATCCGCCTCATCGACGCGGACCCCGAACTAAGGGTGGAGGGCCCGTGGCAACCCACACATCACCCGCATGGTCTAGGGCTACCCTCTGTCATAGACTTTGCGATCATAAAGCATTTCCCATTTCATCTCACACTGACATCAATAAATGCTCTCCAGTCAGACCACAACCCAGTACTGGCAGAAATCAATACCCGGATTGCCAGTCATGACAGCTTAAATTACACTGGGGAAACGGACTGAGAAGGTGTTCGTAACTGCCTTTGCACCTCCATCCCACCTAACCCCAGAATCAACGACATCCCAACTCTTGAGGCGGCAGTTTCTTCTTTCACATCCATTGTGACAAGAACTGCCCAAAACCTGACAATCCGTGCTCCAGCTCCCTTACACCCAGACGTCCTCCCACTTGACATAATCCTCCTTATCCGTCGGCCCTGGGCGGCACGAAGGCTTTATCAAAGGCATCGCACACCCCACAACAGAGCCCTATTACGGCGACTGCGCCGACTGGTCGGAGCTCGGCTGCGTGAGCACCGAGTGCAAGCGTGGGAGAGCAAGATGGCCAGCCTGGAGACTGAAAGTGGGGAAATGTGGAAAATCGCCAGATGCCTTCGAAACCGTCGTGGCCAATACAACTCGCCAATTCAGGGCACCCGAGGCCTGTCATACGAGCCTGAAGCCAAAGCCAACGTGTTCGCTGACTATCTAGAGCGGACCATGTGTCCCAGAGACGACCCCCAGGACTATAGATTCCAGAACGTACCCGCCAAGAAGTACGTCGATTCTTACGACGTCCGCCGGAGGATGCGGAACGACTACCGGTGATACGTCCCAGCGAAACCCATGGTGCATTAAAACGCCTCAAAATCAAAAAGGCGGCGGGACCTGACGGACTAACTCCCCTCATGCTTCGTCACCTTCCCTTCAACGCCGTGCTCTTCCTAACTAGAGTATTCAATATGTGCCTTACCCTGGGTCACTTTCCACGCGAGTGGAGAGAGGCTCGGGTGATCTGCATTTTGAAACCTGGGAAAGACCCGGTACACCCCTCCAACTACAGATCCATAAGCCTTTTGTCCATCCTCTCAAAAGTTCTAGAGAGGATGATCCTAACCCGATTATCCCCTTTACTGAGAAACATGCAAGCCATCCCAGAACATCAGTTCGGCTTTCGACCTGGGCACTATACACCTCAGCAACTGCTGCGTGTGGTGGAGGTTGCTGCCCTGGGTTTTCAGGAACGCGCATTCACTGCTGCGGTATCTCTGGATGTGGAAAAGGCCTTCTCAACCACCTGGCACACAGGGCTACTTCATAAGCTGATTCTCCTGGGGCTACCCACAACTACAACTCATACACATCCTACACAGTTTCCTCCGACACCGGACCCTCATAGTCACAGTTGCTGGACGAACCTCCACAATTAGGCCAATAAGAGGCGGAGTCCCCGAGGGCTCTGTTTTGTCCCCTACTCTCTTCAGTGTCTATATGGCAGACTTCCCAACAGAACCACAGGTCAGTATAGCGCAATATGCAGATGACGTATTACTATACTGCACCAACAGAAACATCCACAGAGCCTTCAACCCTATTCAAAGACACCTCCGCCTAGTCCAAGACTGGTGCCGACGATGGAGAATGTCTGTCAATCCAGACAAGAGCCATGCCATCCTGTTCACGAGACGTCCCACACCTGCAGACTGCCCCACCTTCCAACTTCGGGGTCAAAGGATCCAGTGGAGAGACGCCATCACCTATCTGGGAGTTAAATTAGACAAGAGTCTAACATTCCGAGGTCATATTCGAGACCTATCAGCGCGGTCGCAGGGGGCTATTGCCTCACTGTACCCCATGCTGAAATCTGAGATGCCAGTCCGCCTGAAACTACACCTATTCAGAGCTCTGATTATCCCCCTCGTGCTTTACGCCTGTGAAGTGTGGGGCATGGCAGCGGGTAGTTGGCTCCTGTGGCTCCAGAGGGCGCAGAACAGAGGACTTCGGTCCATCTACTCTGTCCCCATATCCTTCCCCGTGAGACTACTTCACGAAGCCTCATCTCTTCCGTACGTGGAGGATGAAATTAGGCGCCGGGCAGCAAAATTGTACGCCAAATTACCCAACCACCAAAGCGCCCTGGTTAGATCTCTAGGTGATTATGACCCCACAACACGCCGCTTCAGGTCGTATAGGGTTCCCCGCATGGCTTGCGGGTATATCCCATAACAAAGTAGTTCACCCATCAGCAGCAAAAGCTAAACTACAAAATAATCCCAACAAAGAGCTATTCGGTTCAAAATTCAACCCACCATCAAAATTCAAAATTTAAAAGATCGAAAGATCTTAAAACTTGTTTAAACACTTTTATTTCCACAGAATGCAAACAATGCTGACTTCTGTGAGTCATCAGCTAAGGGGCAAAACAGCCTCCTTATTATATAAGCCTTAACCTAAATTCAAAAACAGCACCCTTAACCACCCTTTACCAAAAATTTCAACCTGTGGTTAAACCCTATTAAGGGTAGGTACGCAGAAAAATATCGTCGGGCTGAACCACAGCCTGCCAGTATGTCGTCGTCGTCGTCGTCGTCGGGGGATAAAGGCTACTGTTCCGGTGACTTCATTCATAGAATAGGTGTTCAAAATGATGCCAATGTTCCAGCCGTCCTCTTGTATCCACATGAAAGTTTCTGAGAACTGAGGGCAAGATAGATGCATACCTATGCTTTAACGATCCTTTGAGAGGATTTGTGTAGAACGCAATATTCTTGAGTGTCTCCAATGTCTCATGGGGTTAGATGAGATCCGTTGGCAAAGGTATTGGACCACCTAGGCCCAACCAGGGTACAACTAATTGAAATGGACCTTTGCAAGTTCATAATAACAAGGTGGTGCACCATCTAATTTGAACTAGCGCACAGTGTTGTACCGTCATGGTAAGGGACCTCATCAAGAAAATCTTGAAGCTCACCTTGTAGTAAATCCAGATACCGTGGTCCTCTATGTCTGGGAGACAGACTACCACCACCACCGGCCCAAGTGTTTATTTGCTTCAAAATTTATAGATTAGTTTAATATCTAAAAGGGTTGGAAATCATTTTGAAGAACTATAGGTGAAATTACCATTAATAAATGTTTACTGCACTTTTAAATAATTACACATTCTACTTGCATTATGACATTTACTTTACTCATAATTTTAAATTTATACTGATAACAGTGTAAATACATTAAAAATCTAATCTATTACATCACTTTCTTCACCGTTATCATATTGTATACAAATTCTACAGTTTATTCTTACAAAAGCTTAAACTTCTATGTGCTATCTATCTTAAACCATTGCAGTAATAATTTCATTACACATTTAGTTAGATGCATACAAGGAGGATTTGGGAGAGCAAAGTGATAAATGTTCAAAATTGGGTAGCTATAAGCTGACTTTATCATTATTATTTATACTCCCAAAACTATTTGGCTCTATTGCACCAAATGACATCAAACAAACAAATAAAAAGTTAACTTATTACAATAATTAAATGGATGAATGAATGCTGGAAATAAAATATATAAAACCAGAGGTGCAAAATGATTTCTGAACAATTATGTTGTGGCTATGAGTAATTTGTTTTACAATGTTAAAGATGTCTTAGTAAAATGTCTTTTCTGGTACTGGAACAGCTAGCAGGATACAGTTTCTTATACATTTTGGGCTTGCAAATAAAACAATCTGGTGATTCTAGTTGAAAACGTTGCAGGTAAATTTTTAAATGTCCCATGTTCGGTAGTAAACTGAGTAAGAATATAATTTTGCGTGAAGCACTTGCAAAAGATGCGAGCAAAAACTGAAGAAGCAAATAAATGTCTGTTAGTTATCCGTTTAAGCTGCTTAGCCAGAGGATATTCCAATTCTATATTTTTTCTTTTAGAAACTTCTTTAAATGTGAGTTATGGCATTAAAAATAGCTGAATTCTAGGTTTGATTTCGCAGAAACTTTTGCGAAGTGATCAAGTCTCCTGTTTTCAACAATTCTAGCATGACCTTTAACCTACGATGAACAAACATGCTTGGTATTTTGAGTATTACCCTTCCTATTGTATTTCTCAGTAATTATTATGTTTGTCTTGATTGGATAGGAGGAAGAGTTTTGAAGAAATTTGAACATATGTATTAAATTGATTTACAATACAATATTTTACACTTGACCTAAAGCTAAAACTTTTGCTTGAAAAATTGACCACGTAGGAGCTAGACGAGATACTTTGCGAAACATTTCTGTATCAAGATCTTTTTGCAGCTGCAAACCACGAAAATGCATGTGACATAACTGGGTTTATCTGCTTCTTCAATTCGTGGGCTTTAAAGCTCTATAGCAGGACTGATGAACGTTACTCAGCAGGTGTGAACATGTTTACCTGCTTTCCCTCCTTTCGTGACAAAGCGTACTACAGTAGTTATGGAGGTGAAGATTCCTCTCTTCACACATGCGGAGTAACGTTCGTCAGCCTTGCTCTATACTCGTACTCCCTATGATTTCGCAAAACTAAGCGAATGATGTCATTTTTAAAAATGACAATATATTGGACAATTCAAACCAATAACAATGGGTATCTAAGAAATTTCTTGTGGCACAAAGAACTTCCTTGAGCTAAAGTGTGCTTTAAATACATTTACATCCTTTGGTGTAGTAAGTTTTGCCTACATTTACAAAGTTGTAGGATATTTCTTCCTTATGAGAAATTCTTCAGAGTACTTCCAGAAAATTAAATACATTTTTTTTGTAATTTTAATATCCTAAATATATAAGATTTAAATGAAAATCGCTTGAAGCAATGGTGAGAAAATAAAAAATGACGAACAATATTCCATGTTAAGTGAAGCTTGAGGTGGGGCACACTTTTTGATAATTTTGTGTTATTTCTGGAGGGTACTGAATATACATAGATACATGAACATAGGCTCAAATTTTTTCTAGGATTCACGGGACCTCAAACCATGTATTTCCGCACATATTTCAACATCAGATTTTTAGGTGTCATGTAATATTTTCTTCGCCTATGGTAGAGAAAAGAAATAACTGGAGTAAATCTATTGCATTTTGACCAGAAATAAGTATTTTTCATTGAAGATAATCCTATGTAAGACACGAACGTAATAATTAAACTGCCTAAAAACTAAACGTTTGTCTGTCAGATATATAATTTGGTAGCTCAACTTACTTTGGTGAAAATTTACATGAACCCAATGGACATAAGTTCTTATTTGACACGGAGGTATGTAGTAACCCACAACCTGAAACTATTAAAGCATTTAAACAAGAGGAACTAATTAAACACGTCACATAGCGAGGTGAGGCAACGAAAGTGGGGAGTCAGTAAGTTTTTAGTGTATGTGTGTGTCAACTGCGTGAGTATGGTCGCGTCGAAAGGAACATAACAAAGCAGTAGTATCGACAGGAGACAGAGAAGGGGAAGACAGAGATAAAGGCGTGAGTCAAGGTTACGAGAAGAAAGAAGTTGTGAGTTGTAATCACGAAAGACTGTGTCAACGTCAGTGAAAGAGAACTGTTTTGCTGTTTATTCATTTAGAGGAAAATAAGTAAGAAAAAGTAATTGGAGTGGATTTTGTCATTGTTACACTGGCCTCAGGAGTGGGATCTGTGAAGTTGTGATTTTTTCACAGTAGGTTAGAGTAGATAGTATACTCCTCATTGCAATAAAATGTCTTTTTCTGAACAATATATGGTTGGAGCAAACTTGAATAATTTTATCTTATGGTATTATTTAACACAAGAGAATGAATACATTAAAGAATCTTCTGTAGTAGATATTGCTAAACACAGTAGGTTACGGTGTAACTGAAAGTATAAGGTAATAATTCTAAAAGAGTCTTCCGGGCTGATTTGCCGTGGTCTGCTGTAGTAACTTGGTCCAGACGTTTCGTCCACTACTGCGGTGGACATCATCGGTGGCGTGGTCGAAGTCTTCTTGGTGAAGGTGCAGTTGCGTCTGAGGCGTTGACTGTCTGGGATGCGGATTTTATACACGGAGGGGTCTTCTCTGATTGGCTCGGAATAGATAATAACTAACAGTAATTGTAGAAATGAAGAAACTGTACTTTTCGAGGGTTTTTGCTATAAATAAATATAGTTTTAGGAAACACTATCATCATTGGCTACATCTGATCTATTGGCTAGCATGCTAACTTCCAAATTCAGAGGTTCCGGCTCGATCCCGCCAGGGGATGGGAATATTTCTTTAGTCAGGGTTATTTCCCCTCCTTACCAAAGTCTGGAAATATGAGGGGGAAGGGAGACAGAGAGAGAGAGAGAGAGAGAGAGAGAGAGAGAGAGAGAGAGAAGAGAGAGAATGTGTGTGCGCGTGCGCATGTGAAATCAAAGTTTATAAAGAAAATGTAACGTCAACAAAACCAAATATTAAGAGAACGGTAAACATCATTGCAGATGAGCAATTGCTTCAAAGGCAAAGCCGATATGATCACAAGGTTAAACGCTGTATATAATGAAAACAAAAGTCACCGTCATAAGAATCAATACATAGAAGAGAGAAACGTTACCTAAGGAACTGCAATGAATAAATTGTATGGTGCGTGGTTCTCGTCAGTGTATAAATACACTTACGAGTTGAATGCAAGTGAAAATGTGTTTTATAGCAAAACGAAATTATTGCTCTTCATTTGATGCATCCATGTTCTGGAGTTTACACTTTTAGGTTTGTCAAACATTTCATATTAATAGCTTTTTCAATCCATCTATTACTACCTTGCTGAATGAACAATGGTGAGATGGATAATATAAAATAAAATTAACTGCCAATGCGATATCTAAATATCAGTTTGCTTTCTCTTTGCTTTGCTCGCTTATTAACTGGATTAAAACATTGCTGTCAGCGACGAGAGGTAGAACTGAAATGAACATTTTTTCAACCTCACACTGAACAACGGTTTTGTTTTGTGATTACAGTTACTTGCACTCCAGATGGAGATAGGAAGGGTTTCGAGGAAGATTATGATTATAGAAACAGCTTTGAAATATTGGTTTAGAATCCTGAATTTATATAAAAATAATTTAAAGCAGTGTGTAGAATATCAGGAAAAGAATCTTAGGGAATCTGGGTAGACGAGTAGCATCCTAAAGAACCTGGAAGGGAATGGGGTGGGAGAGAACTGAGGAGAGGGGTGAATAATCACAATAAATTTTGGAAAATAATAAGAAAGAAATTTGAAGATATAGAGGTTCAAATACTTTTGGTGTGATAATGGAAAAATATCTTTGGTAGATCAATGCAGGGGAAAGGGAGGCATAATATGTTGATGAGATAGATAATGAGCAAAGGGAGGCAATTGCGTGGCTAAGAACTGGCGTTTGGAGGTTGAGAGGATAAAGAAAACGCATCTCACAGAACCAGTGTCCCATTTGTGGAGCGGAGGAATATTTGGAACATATAGTTTTTGGGTACTAAGGAACGGATTCATAGAAGAGCGCATTTTTGGAGCAGAAATGGGTGAACAGCAGTAAGGGTGATGTTTAGAGAGTAGGGCAGGAGCTTATGTCAGTTTTGAAATAAAGTTAAAGAAAATTGAACTAGGTTGTTCAAAGGGAAGTAGAACGTACAACCTTTTTTATTCGTTAGTAATGCCTTAGATAGTCTAGAGAACTATAACATGTGTGTAGCAGTAATTGTATGCAAATTCTAGCTGGTTTCCAGTTAGAAACAGCTACTGGCATCCAGTAGCTAAGATTGTTTTTAGAAAATATTATTAGATTTAGTAGGTTAAGATTGTAAGCAATTATGTTGAATGGGTATGACGGACTAAGAGCGTGGGCTGAATGCCCGTCATTTTCAAGTATGTACTAGTTCAACACAAATAAACATATCACACTTGCTCTCTTCTTTTACTAAATCTATGACATATAATCTCAACAAGTAACATAATGAAACCTGCGCAGTAGCCAAATGGCAAACAGAAGAAAAAGAACTCCAAATGTTGCAAAGAGAGAGGCACGTATTCCTTAGACGAGTCATCAGGACCGCCATATGGTGCTGTACTTATCTTCCTTTCCTCGAACGTCATCAACAGCCACTTGCCATACAGTCCTGATTCATGTATTCGAGAGACGACAGAGTTGAGTCGATCTTGTAAAGGACTGCCTCGTCGCACAAACATATACATTGGATAGGACTTAAAGTAGTCATCGTTCATCACACAAAGATAAGTTTGGCGCGTCAAGGAATTTATAACAATCCCAGATTTGTACAGGACAGTGCTGGGTTCTCCCCATAACACGGAGATGTTTCCATAATGTGAATTTTTTAAAATAATATCTATCAAGATGTCAAAATCCACAAAGTTTACGGCTCTTTTCATCAACAATGAGACAACTGGTTCTTCGTGCTCTTTCAACACTTCCACCCAGAATGATGTGAAAATTATTTTAAGACCTGAGGCTAGCAGCTCCTCCAGAGAAGAAATCTTCTTTCCATACGCTGGTAGGATAAGGTAGGTTGTGAGGAAGGTTTGGAACACGGTGCCAAATGCAAGACCATAGCATATACAGGACAAAACAATAATCCTCAAATATGATCTTTGTGGTAATTTGGGAACAACTACTGAAACAAATATAGACCAAATCATCAAGATGGAAGCAGAAATGCTGCTTCTTGATCTTGATCTTCTTGAAAAATCCACGTTTTTAAGGTAGGAAAAAGAAATTCCTGCAAAGAAAAGAATAAACGTATTGAGTAGCCAAACTGAACTAGAGAAGATTCTGGCGAAATTTCTCCAAGGAGTACCTTTTCTGGGACATGGGACAAAGAATTTGAGCTTCCAGAATTCCACGCTCATTGTGAGAGGCTCCACATTCTCATATCTCTCAATATGGTATCCCATGGGAACAATATGAGCTTTGCGTGAAATGAGGGAATAGAATTCGGTAGAAATGCTCCCGTTTCCATCTTCAAATTCTGCTAAATACACTATCGTAGCGTTCATTACTTTACTCACTTCTTGAAGAGTCTTTGCCTTTACCCCACTTGTAAACTGCAATACCGTAGTATTTCTTTCCTTCCAAAACACCTTTTGTGAGTCCATGAAGATGTCTACATATTCATGAGTAGCTATTATTAATGGACATCCTTTAAGATCTTTACCGTTTTTGTTTGGAAAAATATTTGTGTTTATTTTATGATCATACTCGGAGCAACTGGCCAAACGTTTCACGTGTTTCACTTTTTCGCAATTATAGACATCTTCATACGGAAACCATGTATATATCCCAATATTTCTGCTATTTTCCACCAAAACAACAACATTTAAGACATCCCATTTCCACAATTCTTCTAGAAATGGCAATTGGTTGCATCCATTACACAACGACACCAGAAACTGTGAATTGGGATTCCAGAAAGATCTTGCAGATAGCTGAACTAGTTGTGTTCTCAAAGTATATACGGTTCTGGCTATTATTATATAACCAATGCGAGCATCGGAACCTGTCTGTTCGTCATATAGTTCTCGAGAAGGAGGTCGGGAAACTGTAATTGGCCAGAGTTGAAACTTATGCAGTGATTCCACCAAAGAGCTTTGTTCGTTGTCATCAAAAGAAACCACCAGCGTTTCTTTGGACGTAAGATATGTTTTGCTCAAGAAGAGGAGACAGTTCTGTATATTAAATGATACACTTCTTACAGAAAGAACACACACATTTAAAAAGAATAATCTGGCTGTAAACAAATACATGTTTGTATTTTAATCTTACTGTTCAATTGCGTGAAGTATGTGGTTTGCCGTAACAAGGCGCACTTTTCCAGGAACAGTCTCACATAAGTTTTTATATGTGCAAATACATTACCATAAATAAGAGAAAGTTCTAGAGTTCACACATTTTGGTGGATCACATGCAACAGCAAAACACGTCCGTTATGCTTGGCAGGCTATCACCTTTCTAGTGCTTTATTTAGTTTAATACGACAGTTATGTGATGTATACACACTCTTACATTCACAAAATTACATTTATGAATGATACATTTTAAATAACAAAATTGCCTGTAAAAGGAAACCTGAATTCTCCATTTCAAAACAAATCAATATGTAACATATTCATATTGTCGTGTTTGACTACGTGAATGCGGCGTTAACAAAGTAACGGGGTCTTCAACTGTAAGATAAATGCAATATATTTCATTTTTAACAGGATGATGACTCTCCAACTAAACTTAAGGTTTATTTATTATTTAAGGAGTGTTCATAATTTAGCAACTTGATTGACGGCTTCAAATTATCTCTGAGGTTCTTAAACTTAATGCTTTGATTATATGCAAAAATAAAATATTATGACAAAGTTATAAAATCAATCCAGTTGCCTTTCTATCACTCTGTCTTCTAAACTTTTGCACAAACACACAGTTCTCTTCTACTGACGTTAACACAGTCTACAGTCTTTCCTGATATTAAAACTCACAACTATTTACTTCTCGTAGCCTTGACTCAGCCCGTTCATTGTGTTTCTTCACTTTCTCTGTCGCTCATACACCAACTCCGACGATACAATCACACAATGCTCGTTAAACCTTCTTTACTTCGACGCGACGCACCTTTCACGACAACCTTACCATACAGACAGCTATCTCACACTCACTGACACACTGACCGACTCATGCTGTAACTCTCTGCTGCTGTTTCCTCGCCTCTTTATATAGCGAGGATGACGTAACATGGACCTTTCTCGACTTCCACAAAAACGCCGGCTACAGTACAGTTCTCGAAGGCTCTGGAAAACTCTTTTTGGCGCTCTGATCGTCACTTGTTTGCTCGCGTGAATGGTGGGGCGGGCGGGGGGGGGGGAAGTTTGATCGTGTGCGCTTTTGATAATCGACGCGCCCGGCATGTGATGTGAAGCAGCTTGCCACCGACCGTCGCATTTACTCTTACATTCACAAAATTATGTCAAAATTTATGCATGGTACACTTTAACAGAATTGCCTGTAAAAGAAAACCTGAATACCCCATTTCAAACAAATCAATATATAACATATTCATGTTGTCGTGTTTGACTACGTGATAGCGGTGTCAAGTAAGTAACGGGATCTTCAACTATGAAATAAATGCAACATATTTCATTTTTAGACAGAATGATGACTCTCAAACTAACTTATGTTGAATTTATTATTCAAGGAGTGTCACAATTAACCAACATCTTCAAATTATTACCGAGGTCCTTAAACTTAATGTGCAATTCTATACAACAATTAATATTGTGACGCCGGGCACGACGCACAACAGACGATCTGTGCTAAGCTACTTCACACCACATATCAGGCCGCCTAGTAAAAAAGGCGTTCAAGGTCAGGCTGCCTTGCGTCACTGTTTGCGACTAACGAGAATGGGCGCGGTGCGTATCAATGGCGTTCACGGTCAAGCTTTCCCACACCACTTACGCGAGCAAACGCGTGACAACTGTCAGAACACCAGAACGAAAAGGGGGTTTCTCTAGATGTTTCAAGAGGCATCCGGCAGCCGGCGTGTTTGTGAAAGTTCCAGATAAGAGCATGAGACGTCATACCCGCTATATAAGGAGGTAAGGAAACAGCAGAAGAGAAAGTTACACATGAGTCGGTCAGTGTATCAGTGAGTACAAGGCAGTCGTGTGTGTGTGTGTGTGTGTGTGTGTGTGTGTGTGTGTGTGTGTGTGTGTGTGTGTGTGTGTGTGGAGGGTGGGGGTACTGCAGTCGTGAAAGGTACGTCGAAGTAAAGAAATTTTAACGAGCGTCGAGTGATAGTATCGTCGGAGTTAGCCTATGAGAGACAGAGAAAGTGAAGAAAGGCAGTGAAAGGACTGAGTAAGGCGAGGAGAAGAAAACAGTTCACGAAAGACTGAACACTGTTAACGTCAGTAGAAGAGAACTGTGTCTTTGTGATAACATTTTGGAGGGAAAATAAAGCGATAGAATGGTAGGTGGACTGAATTTAGTCATTTTGTCACAGTATGTACTTCTGAAATCTTCCTTTAAACTGGACTTCCCTTCTTTAGTTTCATTTCACCCTCCTCTGTTTACTTTCTCTGCAACTTACCTATGGCTGGCAGAGGAAGTATTGCATTTCATACAAAGATACTGTATTGATATCTTACCGGAAATAGTATTTTCAATCCACTGAAGCTTTAGAAAAATATGTTTCCACGCACATATCTTGTGTCTGAACATAACCCAAAATAAAATGCGGGATACCTTGGTATTTTCTAAAAATGCTTATTTTTACTTTCTCTACTGCGCATAGTAAGTAGGGGAAGTATTCTATTCAGTCGATGTTAAGGTTTCACCGGAAGCGTTTTGAGGCCTCTGAATAATAAAAAAATAATTCTTAGAAAAAGGTCCGCGCGCGTGTGTGTGTCCGTCTGTCTGAACAGCAGAACCCAAAAACTAAAGGTCAGTTAAAAACCAAGGTTAGAATTGAAGTTAAATATATTTTAAGGATTCGACACGAAAATGCTGAAGAAAATTCCTCCACTCTATACTACCCTTTGCGTGAAAATTTTTTCGGAAACTTTGATTTTCTCAAAAATGACACGATTTTCATTAAAGTGCCATCCATATGTTTAAGATATTTTTATGACAAATGAAATGTATATTTCGAATTTTCTCGATATAGCCTGTGTGGTCCTGTTTACTCATCACTGGTAAACCGTAAGAAATAGACCAAATCTTACGATACAACAAAGGCAAATCTTATTAAAACACTTAAGTTATGTCCAAACGAATTTTTCTTTTGGTAGAGTGAACAATTTCGAGGATATTCATTACTATTTGTGTCAGTTTTGCAATATTTATTCTTTTTTCAAATGCAAGGTCGTTATTAAGTTTTATATCCCTTAACCGTGCAAACAGAATGGAATTTTAGAGCTTTCATATAACGACCAGCTTTAAAAGATTTTACTATCACTCAAAGCCTACTGTATTCCCATATTCCTCTTGCATTTACAGGAAAGTTAGCAATAAGATAATTCCTGCAAATCTTTATCTGGACTACCATGAAGGAATAAGAGTTTGTAAGAATAGTTAAGAATAGAGAAAGTCTTGGGAGTGCAACACATATTTTTTATTCAGGATAACTCTAAACGTATTTCCAACGAAATCTCCGTATAGTGCCTACTTTTAGGCAGAGTGCAATACCACCTTTACTTACTCTGCACGTGATAAACAAAGTAAAAATTTATATGTATAGGATGTAAATTCAATTAAAGCTAGCAACAAACCTGCATTGCTCATGTTTCTGTCGAATACTTAATATAAATTCTACTTCGCTATGACGTTCAGTAGGTGCGGTTTGGGGGGGATGTAATACCACGATCTGGTAGGAGATATCCTACACCCCGCCCCTGACTATACCTCCCTTGCAGAGTGAGGTGAGGTGAGAGGAGGCAAAGAATGGAAAGGTGATAATGGAGGGAACCGGAGAATTCAGAAAAAGCCCATCCTGACGCCGTTTCGTCCACCACGAACACCACATGCGGGTCCCTGGGATCGACCTCGGGCCGCCTAGGTGGTAGGCGAACACTCTAACCGCTCGGCCACGGCACCACCAGACAATATCCCCCTTTCTCTGCCTACCTCCCTTGCCTCCCTCCGTCCCTTCCGCCCTTCTTCCTTCCCTCCCTGCCTCTCTCCTTCCTTCCCTCCCTGCCTCTCTCCTTCCTTCCCTCCCTGCCTCTCTCCTTCCTTCCCTCCTTTCTTCCTTCCTTCCCTCCTTTCTTCGTCCCTTCCTCCCCTGAAAAGGTGATAATTGAGCGATTGGTGGAATGAGTGGGGGAACCGGAGAATCCAGAGAAAACCCGCCCTGACGCCTTTCGTCCACCACGAACATCACATGCGGGCCCCTGGGATCGACCTCGGGCCACCTAGTGGTAGGCGAACGCTCTAACCACTCGGCAACAGCGCCGCCAGACAATATCTTACTGTACAAAAATGTGGATCTCGTTAAAACACACAAGTCCTTTCCAAATTTATTTTTGTGGAGTGAACCATTTAGGAGATATTCCTTGTTCTTAGTGTGAGTTTTGCAACACTTAAATTTTTTCTTAAACGAAAGGTCGCTATTAACTTTATCTCTTAGCCGTGCCAAGGGAATGAAATTTCAAACCTTTCATATAAAGACTAGCTTTAAAAGATTTGACTATCGCTCAAAGTCTATTGTATTCCCACATTTCTTTTGCACCTATAAGAAAATTAGTAATACGATAATTTCTGTAAATGTTTATCTCAATTAACATGAGGTAGAAGAATAAGAGTTTGTAAGATCAGTTAGTACTAGAGAAGAGAAACTCATGTGAGTGCAAAAACATCAGACTTTTTAAATGCTACTATTTGGGTTTTTCCGTTCTTACATTTGACATAATGCCTCTATATAAGAAACCCATTACAAGTAAACTGTATGCTACTGTATTTCACTATATTACCACATGGAAACAATGCACCTATAAAGCGTATTTTGGAATACAATCATTATTTCATCAGTTGTATTAACTAATGAAAAATTTTAGAGGATTAATTAAAACTCTAAAATAGGCCATCAGTGTGGATGAAATGTAGGGCTGTTTTCATGGGATATCGACTTGTTTGTTATGTTTAGTGCAGGTAAACAGTTGCTGGTAAGGGTCATATATTTCAGTTTAAACTCTATAACTGCGCATCCTTTAGTTTGGTTTGAATAGTTATTAATATCGCGGAGTGCAAACGCCAAGCTTCTAATTAATGCAACCGGAACTACCATGTTCCTCGCGGTAATAGCTGTGCATACACGAATAATTGTAAAGAAAAATGCCTGAGTGCTTGCTCATTCCAAGAAACGTTATGCATAATAAATGTCAGAAAATCTATTCTAGTAATCCTTTATTATGCAATACTTTTAAAGAGCTTTGTGTTTCGCTATGGCCTTTTCATTGCATGAAAAAGGAATAGCACGTTAGGAAAATGCGTGTTGAAGTACTCCAGCTTAGGTAACATACACTTGTTTTTTTAACTGGTATTCGAAGTTACCAGTACTTTTGCTGTTTATTGCGTGAGGGGTACGTATTAAAAATTCTTTTTGTTGCTTGAGCAAACTATCCTAGCTACATAAATCGAAATCTGCAAACGTCAATTTGGACAATTTCGAAGAAAACTTTTGGCTTAAAAATGTATGTGGAGCTGTTATTTACCTACCTCAAAGTCAAAGCATGCAATGTTGACGGAATATCGACCAGTACGATTTACGTGACGTCTGCAGAGGAGCGAATAATAAAATGCTTCCTTTATATTAGCTAAAATGGCTAATGGAAAAATGAAGCCATGGAATATACTCGTATAGGAGTGAAATAATTTGATATTATTGAGTGAGTGTGTAACTGTATTACTGAGAAACGGAAATAGAGGGAGAGATAGAAACTATTCTATTGAAAAGCCTTAAATTAAAAATCTGATGTGCTGCAATCACATTCTTCCACCATTTTTGTACTAACTACTGTTACAAACTATTATTGCACTAACCTCTTCATGTTAGTCGAGATAAACATTTGCAGAAATCATCTTGTAGTTAATTTTGTTGTAGATGCAAGCACATGGGAGTACATCAGGCTTTGAGTGGTAGTCAAATACTTTAAACCTAATTGCTATTTCAAGGCTTTGAAATGACTAAGAATTAAAACGGTGAATAACAACCTCCCATTTGGGAACATCTATAAGTGTTGCAAAGTTCACACAAATAATGAGGAATATCTCCGAAATGGTTCACTCCACAAAAGACATGTTTGGACATAACTTGTATATTTTAACGAGACCTACATTTTTGTGTAGTAAGAGTTTGTGTATCTGTTACGGTTTACCGGTTATGCAAAAGCCATCAACAGCAACGAGGACTACACAGGCTATAGCCAGAAGGTTCAAAATATACATTTCATTAGCTTTAAGGTATCTTAAACATATAGCATTTTAATAAAATCGTCAGCAATTTTTGAGAAGGTTAAATATTTAGAAAACTTTTCCATGTGAAGTGTAGTTTATGGTAGAGGATTTTTTTTTCATAATCTTCGTCTATTTTTTTTTCTTGTTTAACGACGCTGTCAATTGCCAGGACCACATCAGCGTCGCCGGTGTGCCGGAATTTTGTCCCGCAGGAGTTCTTTTACATGCCAGTAAATCTACTGACATGGAGCTGTCGTTTTTAAGCACACTTAAAAACCATCGGCCTGGGCCGGGTTTGAACCCGCGACCTTGAGATCCGTAGGCCAGCGTCTAACCAACTGAGCTACCCAGACCGACTTCATAATCGTCGTGTCGTATCGTTGAAAGATATTAAGCTTATATAATACTGATCAGTAAGTTAGGTTTTAGCTTTTAGTTTATGCCTACATAAGGCTAAAGATATTAAAAAATATCTATTATGAAAGAAAATTACACAAGAGTTTCTTATATACCCGGTAACCACAGAAACAAGCAAACAAAGCAAGACATAGACGAACTATCAGCGAAGTACAAAGAGTGTGAGTTGAGGTTTCGAAGATCTATTAGGGGTTACACACAAGTCGACAGTTAAGGATGAAAGTATGAGAGTTAACTTAAATGTGGAAACCATTAGAGGTAAGCGAAAGAGGCAAACTGAAATAAAAAGAAAAGAAATACCTAAGATATTGGACAGCAAAGTAAGTTTAACCAGTTACGCTCTACCGGAAGATAAGAAAGGAACCCAGAGAAGTTGAGAATAGTAACAGAAAAAATAAAAAGAACACAATAAGAGTTGGGAAACAAGAGTTGGGTAAGATTGCAGGAATAGTGACTGAGAGTTATTACCAGAGAAGAGAAGAAAAAAATGAAAATCACGGTTACGATAAGTGTTATAGTCAAACTAATTACAAATTACTATTGATGGTCCCTTGTGACCTGTAATACTCAAAAACAGAGAACCAATACCGAGAAACCTAACAAGAGGTTTGTGACATGAGAAGAATATCAGGTAGTGACAAAAGAAGAAGACAAAATAGCAGCAAAGCAGGAATAAAACAGAAATAAGCTTTCTGCAGAAGACGAGAAAATTCTAGAGGAAAAAATATGGTGTGTTGCATTAACATGAATTCCACTTCTCACTGTTATACAAATTCTTCTAAAAACACCTCTCTTCTATCTACTGGGAAAGCAAGAAACCTCTGAAGAGGCTGCGCGGTGTTTTGCCTTTCCACTTCCTCGGCGCTCATTGCCGTCTGCCGCTATCATATTCGTGGTGGACGAAGCGGCGTCAGGGCGGGTTTTCTCCGGGTACTCCGGTTTCCCCCACCATTTCATTCCACCGGCGCTCCATCTTCATGTATCATCAGTGTCACCGCCTGCGGTGCCGTAGTAGTAAAAGCGGGCGTTAAACACTACAACAACACCCGCTATCATAGAAAGGCGCCGATGAAATCATGCAACATTTTTAAAACTGTTTTTAAAGGATTTACTTATCAACTTTATGAAAGGAGATGCTGAAACTGACCACTGTCGTTGTCCATGCATTTTTGGCACCCCTTTAGAAAATTACCCACCACTCGCCGTAGTTCACGTTGAGAAATGCTGGCAATTTCCTGGCAGATATTTCTCAACGTGAACTACAACCAATGATGGATAGTTTCCTAAAGAGGTGGGAAAAATGTATATTTGTACGACGGTGACCAGTTTCAGCTTCTCCTTTCATAAAGTTGCTCAGTACAGCCCTTAAAAGTAGTTTTAAAAATGTACGGTTTCATCCGCGCCTTTCAATGATAGTGGCAGACGGCAATGAGCGCCGAGGAAGCGGAAAGGCAAAATGCCGCGCAGCCTGTTCGGAGTTATTTTGCTCTCCCGGTACTTCATATTAATCGAGATAGACATTTGTACAAACGGTTTTATAACATGCTTCCTTGTAAGTACAATGAGAAGAGGAGAATACAGTACGCTTAAGCGATAGTCAAGTCTTTTAAGAGGTGGCCAGTATGTGATGGTTCTGACATTCCATTCTCTTTGCACATCAATGACATTAAAAAATCTGATGTGCTGCATTCACATGACTTTCTCTACTCTTGTACTAACCATTCTTACAAACTCTTATTTCTATATCTTCTTCGTGTTAAGGTAAACATTTGTACAAATTGTTTTATTGCTTATTTCCTTGTTGGCGCAAGGGAAATATGGGATTACAGTAGTCTTTGAGTCTTTGAGTGATAGTCGAATCTTTTAAAGCTTTGATATTCAGTTCTCTTTGCACACTTAACATGACAAAAAAAAAAAAAAAAAAAAAAAAAAAAAAGACAACGATGTTCCATTTCACGAAAGTTTTAAGTTTTCCGAAACTCACACACATAACAAGGAATATATCCGAAATTGTTCACCCTACAAGAAAATTTATTTGGACATAAATTGTGTATTTAACAAGATCTACATTTTCTGTATAGTATGATTTGGTCTATCTCTAACGGTTTACAAATTATGCAAAAGTCGTCCAGAGTAAATACGACTACAGGGGCTATAGCCGGAAAATTCAAGATGCACATTTCATTTGTCAGAAAAATATCTCAAACATATCACATTTTATTTAAAATCGTTGGAGCCATTGTGAAGAAAATCAAAATTTTCGAAAAATTTTCTATCTGAAGGGTAGTTTAGGGCGGGGCTATTTTGTTCAAAATCTTCGTGTCGCATCCTCAAAAGACATTAAACTTAAATACCAACTTTGGTTTTTAACCTACTTTTCGTTTTTGAGTTATGCTGTCCACAGACACACAGACAGACACACACACGGACCTTTTTTTTTTTTTTTTTTTTGGATTCAGGCGTTCTCAAAACATATATTTCCGGTGAAATCTCGACATCGAATTTTTGGGTGGAATACAATACTTCCCCTGCTTACCAGTAGAGAAAGTAAAAGGGGTAACATTTTCCATTTGACCAAAGCATAAGTATTGGAAAATTCAAAGAAGTTACACGAAATACCTCTGAGATGGTTCATTCCACAAAAAATAATATTTAACATAAATTGTGTGTCTTAAGAAGGTCTACATTTGTGTAGTAATATTTTATCTATCTCTAACGGTTTACCAGATGTGAAAATGAAGATCTCTGTAGACATTCACTTGTTATGAGAATATATTAAGCCGATGGTATATTAAACAAAATCGTACTTCTCACCAAGGACCAACCTCCAAATTGTGCCAGCTGTGATACTCCTCTAACCATCCACCACATCCTTATAGATTGCCCACAATACAGCAGATATAGACAGCAAGCCGGCATTTCCAGTCTTCATCATGCAGTCAATACACCGAATATGATCAACAAGACTCTACAGTTTATAAAGAACATAAAACTTTCAAATTTACTGTAAATGTCAACATAATGTAATATATGTACATATAATTGTAAATTAATATCCACAATATATTACTATGTACGGTCGTGATAAGACCGCGCTGTCAAAACGACCTTAAATAAATATTTAAAAAAATCGTAAGCCAGTTTTGAGAAACTCAAGCTTTTTGAAAAAAAAAATGCATGCAGTTTAGGATGGAAGGATTTTATTGAAAAGCTTTGTTTTGCATCCATGAAAGATCTGAACGGAAATATGAATTTTAGTATTTTGGTTTTTAAGGTATACTGTTCTCTCTATCTCTCACTCTCTCTGTCTCTCACACACTCACACACAGACACTCTCTCACAAACAAATACATATATACACATATATGAACGGTTTATATAAATTGTGCTTTTGCTTTCTCCACTAGGTACATGCAGTATGTACCCAAATATTCGAGATTTCACTAGTAATAACTATCTATACGTTTTAAGACTCAACAAATGCATTTTAAGTTAAATGTGTGTGTGTGTGTGCGTGCGTGCGTGTGTGTGTGTGTGTGTGTGTGTGTGTGTGTGTGCGTGTGCGTGCGTGTGCGCGCGCGCTCTGTTGATTTGTGAACAGCATAGCCCAAAACCGAAAAGTGCTTAGAACCAAATTTAGAATTACAGTTCTCCATGTTTTAAACATCCCAAGCTTCCCTCTGTTTTTTTTAAAATTTTTATTTTAGAAAATGACCATAATTTTGACTAAAACACACTATGTTCAATATATTATAATGCAAAATGAAATATGTATTTTGAATTCCTCTTCCTCCTGGATTTGAACAGCTGGTAAATTCTTAAGAGACAGACAAAATAGTACATAAAAATGTAGTTCTCTTTAAAATATGTACACAATTTACTTCAAATACATTTGTGGAGTTAGCCATTTACAGGACATTCCTTATTTTGGGACTTTGGTTCCAATAGATGCTTATACTTCTCTGAAATGGGAAGTCCTTCAGTTTTATTTTTTTCTGCCACGTGTATTATGTAGGGGGAAATATATTTTATTCAAGGTCAAGATTTTACCGGTTACACCTTTATAGACACTGTGTGTGAACAGTCAAAAGGAAAAGGGGAAAAAAAAAAAAAAAAAAAAAAAAAAAAAAGAAAGAAAAGGAGGTTAAGTTTCAAAGTTGCCATTTAAATTTAGGATCTTTCGAGGATTCGACATGAAGACTACGCTTTATATAGACAAATTTTCTAAAACTTTGGTTTTCTCAAAAACAGCTCTAAAGATTGTGATTAAAATAGCATATTATCTCGTAATTTAGTAATTTTCTTCCCAGTTATTTAGTGATCTTTGAAATCTCTTATCACATCATGGGATTAGTAGTAATGAGGAATTACAATAGAATAGAATAAGATAAAAAGCAGTTGAATAAAGTTTCAATGTGGCTTTTAGTGATTTTGTCTTTAAATAATAAAACTTCTAAAAATGTTACGAAGGCCCAGCTTAAAACTTAAAAAACAATCATTATTAAAATACACATTCTTGGATGCAGCAAACATGTAAGTGTATTTTGTAAAATAATTTGAATATCTACATTAGTTTCAGAGTAATGTTTTAAAAGACAAAATACTGTGTACATAATTAAAAAAGGTACTTCAAATTTGATACGTATTTAAAAGCCATTTCTAGCAAAGGATATTTTTTTAAACTTTAGCCTTCACAATTCCAAACCTAATGCAGCGATTTCTATGAAACTGAGGAACTGGCAAAAATTATGCTTTCCTGTTTAATAATTTTCTGGGGAAAAATATGATTAAAGAATCTAAAAGAAAATTATTTGTTTAACTTGAAAAAAAAATGTATAACATTGTTTATCCAAATAGAAACTTAGTTCTGCTAAATCTTCTAAAACAAAGCTTATGCTCTAAAATAAAAATAACAGGATTAAAGTCTCTTTTAGGGAACAATCTAATGAAACACACTGATCTACACGTGACATACATTTCAGTT
This sequence comes from Tenodera sinensis, assembly GCA_030765045.1. Lineage (NCBI taxonomy): Eukaryota > Metazoa > Arthropoda > Insecta > Mantodea > Mantidae > Tenodera > Tenodera sinensis. The sequence goes on along the minus strand of CM060965.1, from coordinate 99,751,309 downwards.
CTGTAATGTGAAGATCAACTAAACCATTACAGCTACATATTATCATACTTTTTGCCCTATAAATCGTACAATGTGAAAATCAAGTTTCTAGGTTCAAAGCAGGGCAGTGACATCCATGTATACGAGTATACAACAAAATTTTGGTATGCTGATGTTCACTTAGGTACAGTTATTTGAATAACGCACTGTTTTAATACATTTAAACTTATGTTGAACCCAGAAAACAATATTTCTGATAAAATGAGTGGATTAGTTTTCCAAAATTCAAATTTTTAGTAAAAATTGCTGTTTATATACAATTTAAAAAAATTGCTCAACTCATTTTAAAGTTCAGATGTTTTTGCAACACAAACAATTTGAGCTTTCTAGGGCAAATACAAAAAACTGAAAGACAGAAAAGCGTGTAGTCGGTATTATTTAAATGTGATTTTGATAACTATAAAATGTACAACAGCCCATATATAATTTATCAATGGATGCGGAAAAGAATGGCGATTTCAGTAGTGAAAAGAAAAAAAAAATTGACCTCATAAATCAAAATGCGCCCTTAAAGCTGCCCTGGTTCCAGCGTAGAAAGGTTACGAGATGTTGACTAAGTAAATTAGCCATATCATTTCATTTTTAAAGTTCGAAAAGGTTCATCTGACATGAAATAAGTATTAGTATGTTTTAAGACTTTCTTAGTTGTTATAGCTTATCCATACAGAAGAATTAATTATTGAATGTCACTAGTCTTTGTATCCTTTATAAAATGAAACTACCCCCTTAACCACTGATCACAAAGGAAAGTAATTATTCCTATTCAACAGAATGAATCTTACATGGAAAGGATCGTGATCAAGTCATGTCAGACTTAGCTGTGATGTATGAGAGGTGGTCTATTAATGCCCATACCATTTGCGTAATATGCACAGAGGCTTCCGCAAATGTGCTATGGATCTGCACAAGTACAGTACACCGGAACATTTGTCATTTTGGCATATTGATGTAGGCTGTGCCAAGTAGGTTAACTTACAGGAGTGCTTACAATACTCCCACGAATGTGGACAGGGGTCAGTTAGCGCCTGTACCACTGATTAACTTTCTCTAACCGCTATCGACTATAAACAGGTTTACTATGCTAATGAACACTTATTGCTTTCTCTATCACATATATATTAGGTATAAAACGCATTGTATTCCATCCAAAAAATTCAATACCAATATCTAACTAGATATATACGTTTTGAGGTCCTCTGAATCCAGATTGAGTCACTTTTAGAAAAAGGTGTGCGCGCGTGTGTGGCATGACTCAAACGCAAAACTCGGTGAAATATCAAACTTTGGTGCGACACGAAGATTTTTAAGAATATTAATCCATTTTTCGACAGTTTTGAACTTCGAAGAACGCTTCTAACTTAAATAGCTTATGGTTAAGATATTTTCATGACAAATGAAACGTATATCTTGAATTATCTGGGATTAGTCTCTGAAGTCCTCTTCATTCTGGATTACTTTTACGTAACTGGTAAACTGTAAGAGGTAAGCAAAGTCTGACTACACGAAAATATAGATCTTGTTAAGGCACAATTTATGTCAGATAATGGTTTTTTTAGACCTAACCATTTTTGAGATAAGAGGGAGATTTCTTTCCAAGCCCTCATAATAAAATGCAAAACAGTGACATTGAGAAGTCATTCTTCACATGTTTTATAAACAGCGACGGATAAGAAAAATATTTCGCAAGAAATTTTAAATTATGCATGTTGATATTGGTGGGTTTCTAAAGAATAAGGCTTGTTACAAATAATTTAAAAATACGAAATTATTAATAAATAGGGAGCGAACCTTCACAGAGGGAACAAAAGTTTGCGGTTTGGACTCTAGGAAAGTGGGAGAGGTCAGTCTGTCACATGATCATTGCACGGAGGAGGTTTGGTGCATTCGACGCCCGGAAGTTGTAAAGTTGTTGTATAACTTACATTCAATGGTGTCACCATCTGCAATAAAATATTCACTCCCAAATTGTTGCACAGGTTCAGCAATAAGTGAATATTTAGATTTTCGTGCTGCAGGCATTTTACTGTGTGGAACTAGTGTACGCATTTGAGAGACACCATGTGCTGTAGGCAGTGTGTTTTGTGCTGAACTGTACTCCCGCAATGACATCACGCTCTGTCCATGGTAACCTACGATCGCCTCATTTCGTGATAGCGTTATAAAGGTTCGAAGCCTATTAATAATCACTTAGATCTGTTACCATGACCTTTTGAAGGTCAAACAGGAAGGAGTCCCACAGCTTGACGAGTGTAGCTACGTCGAGACCTACAAACACTCTTCGAAAATTACTTGCACCTGATCGCAGGGCAAGAATAAATAAGAAGAAAGTAAAGAATCAAAAAAACATTATAAAAATTCTACATCTATAAAACCCGCTACACACATTGCTTGTTTTTTGTTTGAATTTTCAAATAGTTACACTTTTCTGAAATAGAAAACCTTTATTCGTTTTTACTTTCTCTATTGCGCATAGTAGGGGAAGTTCCTATTGTATTCACACAAAAAAATTCTGTATAGAGATTACACCGGAAATACACTCCTTTGAATAAAAAAAAAAAAACTATTTTTAGAAATAGGTGTGCATGTGTCTGTTTGTGAATGACATAACTGAAAAACGGAAAGTCGGTTAAATACCAAACTTAAACTCAGCACCTTCGAAGGATGCGACGCAAAAAGTTTTCAGAAAATCCCCCCCACACCAGAGTGCCCTTTACATAAAACATTTTTCGAAAATTTGGATTTTTATAAAAAATGAAAACGACTTTGATCAAAATACCACATATTAAGATATTTTCATGACAAATGAAATTTATATCTTGAATTTTCTGGGAATGGCCTCTTAAGTACTGTTCGTTCTGGATGACTTGCAAAACTGGTAAAACGCAAGAGATACCTAGACAAAATATTACTGCACAGGTAGAAAATGTAGATCTCGTCCAATCTCATAATTTATGTGAAATACATCTTTCTTGTAGAGTGAACGATTTTGGACATGTTCCTTACTATTTTTTTGAATCTGTCAAGGCACTTTTCTCAGATGGGAAATTCTTGTCCATTTTCATCTCATCTCATACAAAGAGAATGGAATTCCAAAGCCATTGCATAGCAACCAGCTTTAAAATATGTGACCATCATTTAAAGTCTACGTATGTCGTTATTTCCGTTGCACCTATAAGGGAATATACAATAAGAATTTATATAGACGTCTTTCTTGATTAATATGAAGTACACAGAAGATAGAGCACAGAAAGTCATGTGAGGCAACACATGAAGCTTTTTATATTCTGGTCATTCAAAGAAAATGGAATTCAAAGCCTCCACTAGCAACTAACTCTTAAATAATGGCTGTTGCTTAAGTCTACTATATTCTCCTATTCACTTCGGTACCTATAGGAAAATGAAACCACTTCTACAAATGTATATCTTGAATATGGACAACTAAGAATAAGATTAAATTTGTGAGAATGTGTATGAGAAGGAGTAGAGAAGACCACGTGAGTGCACCTATCACATGCTTTTCTATCTACTTCATCTTATTCGAAATATACCTTTCTAGAAACAGTTACATTAATGAATTCGTTGTGTATAGTGACAATTTGGAAATGTGACAGTCAAATGTTTAAGGATCGGGCCTTAAAATTCCACACTATTTGCTTGCGATCGCGAAAAATAGCTGACCATCCATAGGATTTATAGGAATGACAAACTTATTGAACATTTCGAAACAATTATGATAATGGATTATACCATGAAGAAAGTCATTTAAAATAAACTGTGGGCTTGAAAGAGATATACATTTTTATGTACTTTAGGTCTATCGCTTAACGTTTACTGATGTAGAAAATGTTCAACGTTCCTTTTGAACAAAATGACTTCACAGGCTACTCTCTAAGAATTCAAGAAATACATCATTCATTTGTCAATTAAATATCCAAATATGCCATTTTAAAAATATCGTTAGTTATTTTTGAAAAAAATAAAAATTTGATAAATGTTCCGTGTAAAACACGAGAGATTTTCTTGTAAATGTGCCGCATCTTCTGAAACAGTAATGAAACGACATGTGGGTATGTTGGTAATATTTGCATAAGCAAGCGTAAGTGTTAAATAATATGTGAATAATGAATGCTAAGCGAATATTCAAATATGTAATTTGTTTGAAATGGATAAAAAATAGATAAGAACTGAAGGTGACGCACCTGTAAAATTAGGCCAAAAATACTAAAAAATTAAAGTTTTTTATAATGAAATAATATGAATCCTAAGGTTTAAGTAAATATACGGTTTTCCAATTGGCTCATTTAAACTACCAATTAACTGAAGCTATAAATAGGTGGGCGCATACTTATTAATTTCTTGAAGCCTCTTCTTCTTACAAAGCTTTTTTACTCAAAATTCCCTATAAGATGCAGTTTTTTACTAATTTATTTAAAAACGTTTGTACAGTTTCAGAAAAACACATTTCAGAAAACAGCAATGTACATTTTTAAAATAATGCTCCAGTTTTGAAAAAAATTCAAGAATATTAGAGATTAAAAAAGATAACTTTTCGGCAACAAATAATTTTGTACAGTCATACGTTGAAAAACCAGAATGTTTGGGGATAAGTTTTAAAAATGCATCGTGTGTAGAATTTTTATTGCGAGGATGAATTTACGTAGTAAATTTAAAATGTATATAAACATGCAAGCTAGAGTTTTGAAAGATGGTGTTGTTGTGTGTAATAAGTGTCAAACGTTTTAACAGTTTCTAAATCACATAGATGCATTACTTTAATATATGTTTATATGGATAATAGGCTAAAACTATGATATTTAGGATTTTTACCTAAAATATCCATTAGGCACGAGAAAGAAGGATACAAAATGTTGCTGACGCACCTCAAATATATTCACGAAATTATTGAATTATAAACAAATGTCATTAATTATCATTTTGTAAAGTGTCTAGCTTTGTGCTATTTTAAAATTGTTGATTAAAATATAATACATTAGAAAACCAGAACATCTTATATGATTACAGGATAAAACATATATCATAACATTCTCTTTCCTCCCACCCCGTAACCCTGTTTTAGTTCGGACGAATGCCACATGTCCAATTATTGCCGAAGCGGATTTGCAGAGGTACCTCTACAGTTCGTTAAACTGTCACAAAATATTTATTTCACTGCTGTGGAAGCCGGAAGGTCCTTTATAGTTTGCAGAACAAAGTTTTCTTTCTTATATCCGCGATGTCTCTGCGTCTTACACCATGGAAGAGTTTGAACTAAACTTCGTCATTTGCTCGGCTCCACTTGATTCCTAGAGAACAAAAAGGCAGAGATCGTGGAGGAAATTCCTGAGAACAAAAGGAAAGGTTCTCAGTGAAAATGTAGAATAGAGCTGCGAGTCACTGCGTCCGCTTTGAAACTGAGAACCCATAATTTGATTTGTACTCATGGTGCCGGTGATAGTTTAAGAGTTAGGACCCTGAAGTTATCAGAATACCTTCAATTTGATTTATTTTCCTTTTTCGGTTTGTACTACAAAAGGAATTTACACTGTTGTATCAACTAGTGAATGTATTGTTGAGAGGGGGAGACAGAGAAAGAGAAAGGAAGAAACAGAGGGAGAAAAGAGAGAGAGAGAGGAAGAGAAAGAGAGGTTAATTATGCTCGCCAAAACCTAATTTTCTTTATTTCAATTTCTTATGCTCATTCTGTACTGAATATGCATAATAGGGGATGGGAAAGACAAATAAAAGAGATCAGAAGGCCTAGGTTCTCCTTGCACAGTCCACAAACTCAATAATGTCCACTTTATGAATGTCCCACTCCTCAAGGTTACATTCGAGTTAGAATTAAGAATGCAGGCTTGCTCGTACTGTAAGCTGATCTTAAGGACCTTTTAACATCTGGTATCTATTTAAATGTCTGAATATTATTTAACACTTATAATCATTCTTAAAAATTGAGATTGGAGAGGTTTATGTTTTACACAATAGCTTGACTTTGGAATTTTGGGCAGAAAATCTTGACATTTTAGGGAGCTAAAATTGATTGCAAAATAATAAAATACGTCCTTGGTGTTATAGTAGAAGTTCCTGACCTATAAAATCGGCAAGGCAAAATTACTTGGATATACTATTTTCAGGGTTGTTACCCTCGAAAAGCGAATTTCTGGTAACGTAAGCTCCTTGGATGCTAGGCTCATTTGAACATCACTTTATGCATTCATGATCTAACCGATTATGGGCTATTAAACTATATATATATATATATATATATATATATATATATATATATATATATATATATATATATATAAACCATAATTTTTAAATATAAAGTAAACTTTTCTTCATTAAATTATGATCTTGCAATTATTACATTCTGTTCGTAATTAGGAATTCAATATCCCTAAAAATGGTTGCTCAAGATATCTCCACAATTAGGATATCTTGCTTCGGTGAAACAATTTCAAAGCCTTAAAGGGGTGCAGGCGTTACTGTGCGAACATAAATTTCCTTGCATTCTTTGTGCCTCCTGGAGTTTTTCTTTCCGCACTTAGATCTTCATGTGCTATTCAAGGACATTTAGGCAGTCGGGGGAAAGGATTAAGGCATTTTGAAAGCTAAAACTGAAATTAAGTTTTAAAGCACAAAGTAACAAAACAAGTGTGCAAGTGTTTCGTTTTCCTCCGTCATTGCTTCCTTAATTAATCCTGTAAAATTTTAATACCCTTAATATTAATTACTACTGCCGTAAAACTTTTTTAACCTCTACTTGTCGCTTTCATAATTGTGAAAATGCGACTTCTGTCTTGACATGGCGGGGGAAGCGAACGGAAAAGGACATTTCTCAAAATGAAGCAAGCCGGTTTGTCTATCTCACAGACGTTGTTCATTTCAGTTACGACCGTACAAAACATATCAGGTAGTAAACTATGTGATAGATTTGTGGGGAAAAATATTAGAAGAAGAGAAAAAGCAACTAGCGCAGAATGTGAATACATTTAAGCTACTGTTTATGAAAATACCTGTACTAATATCCTGTAAGAGTTTATAGCTTTATTTCTACTCTTTTCCGCTTAAAATATTATACATTATTTTCTCTCTACATATTTTCTGAAGATGGAGGGCTCATTCAAACATCCTGAATTTTTTTAAGCTTTGCTGCAAAGCTGGAATACTTCAATTATGGTTAGGTTAGCGTTAGTAAATACAATTTGTAAATACCCATGATAAAATGTGTCCGATTATTGCTTTCCCTAGTGCATACAGTAGATACTGTGTTCCAGTCAAAATTCGACATAAGGTTTCACCAGAAATGTTTCAGGATCCCTGAATATACTTATAATTTTTATAAAAATGACTGTGTGAGAGAGAGAGAAAAAATAGCATGGACCAAAACAAAATTTGCTATATTACACAAACAATACCCAAACTGTACTCAACTCGTATTCTGTAATAAAACATTTGAGCTGAAAATGTTTGTCACAATTGTTGTGTTGCGTCTGTTATGTATGTTTTCCAAATGTCTTAAAGTAATTATTTTTGTTTCACATTGAGCATATACTTTTTATATCATAGTTACCCGAGGTATATAATAAATTGCATATTGCATAAAGAAGACAGAAAACCTTTGAGTAAATTTTATCTAGGCATTAATATTACAAGTAAGAGAAACCTAACTCGGAAGTGATATCACAAAAAGAGCACTTCCTTTGGAAACAAAAGCTGATACGAAGAAGGAAGAGAAATAAAAGTAAAGCGGGCTCATTTACTAGTGAGAAAATATTAGGTATGAAGTGTGGAATAGAAAAACAAATGAAATAGAAAGTACGTGTGTAAGTGTGGAACTAAACATTTACTAAGTACAAACTAATAAGCAAACGGTTCGGCTCCGCGACTTTGCGATAATCTTTAAAACCAGATGGATCAAGATCAGCGATAAGATCCTTAAAACAAGGTATGCCACCAAGAACTTAAAATTTGAACAATTATAAAGTTCGGAAAATATAAAAGGAGTCAAAAAATAAGTAGGTGTTATGTACATAAAGCTTGTATAACGACTTTGGTAAAAATAGCACACAAGAAAATATTTGTTGCATACATGTTATGTTTTGCTGATGGAATAAATTTTTATTTTTTAATTCATAAAAAACGAATTTCTCCTAATCAGTAATTGTACTTTGTCTGCTATTTTATATTTCTGGCACCTTCCTCGTGGCTTAGCTGTCGTCGTGTTAAAAGTTTCATTTTATCAATAAAGGTATGACCCCAGAATCCTCTTTTCCAGGCTTTTGTTTCTGACATGCACAAAAAATTGCAAGAGCAATGTTTCCCACGTTGCTCACCTTTCTCTGTGTGTATGAAACAAAAGCAAATCTCTCTGCGCCGTAAATGTTAGGTTTCTCTCTTTTCCAGTGACACGTTTGGCGCAACACGACATAATTAAAGCTCCATAGAACCACAAATATGCGAAAAATGCAGAAAGAGAGATAGAAATTTACAGCATAAAAAGATGAGCACATTGTTAAAAGCAGCAACTGTAGTTAATTCAGATTAAGGAATTTTTGACGTTGGGACGTTTATTCGGACTTTAAGCGAGACTTTATCGTCTTGTGTGTACGTTAATTCAATTTCCTTTTATTTCCTTTTACCTCTTTATCACGGTATCTTGTAAATTGACTCCTCGCTATGGGCTCCAGCAAATGAAATTTGAGGCATAAATAGCAGATAGGGAATCATAATTAGAAACCATTACCAGGCTTTAACTTGGAAGAGAGAGAGAGAGAGAGAGAGAGAGAGAGAGAGAGAGAGAGAGAGAGAGAGAGAGAGACAATACGCGTAAAATGTCACTAAACTATAAGAAAAACACTAATACCTGAAGCTTTATCATAATTTGTCTAAAATAAAACGAGCATTTAATTTTATGCCTGGTTCTAATTAAAACTTATTTTCCTGATTAAATCTGATACCTATGATATTAAGTACCTAGGGATTTATCGACATGAATAAATTTTAAAACGATGCTTAAAATTTTGTTCACTGTTACAAAAACATTTTTAGTAGAAACATTTAGAAACGAGTGGTAAAAATAACCTTTGTCATCGACATCCTAATCTCACATTATTACGTAAAGTGGTTTTAAGGTGTTCAGTACGGTTCATAGAGTAGAACTCAGGCGTCTATCTACAAATTACTGACTCATTTATATTTATGAACAACTCATATTACATTTATTTGCTTTTTTAAACATTGTATGCACAACGCAGGAAAAAGATTTAGCGCACTCATCCATATTTGGTCCACAAAAGCATTATTTTTTCATATTTGATTTGGAAAGTTATTGTACAATGACTAGATTAACGAAGTTTCTTACCACACCGCCGTAATATCTGAGACAGGAAGTAATACAATTAACAGCAATTCTGAACGAATTTCCTCCACTTTTATTTCAAATATTGAACCCATCATATAACATACCACTTAATTAAAAGCTTCGTTATTTTTAGTGTTAACAAATATTGCACCAAATAGATCTCGTACTACTATTTTCCTCCAGAGGGCTACTGCTGATTTACATAAGATTGGCCTATACTTAGAATGCAATCACTCTCGTAATAAATTACATCCCTTAAACATCCATATATTTCATATGAATGTGACTAGTTTTGCTATATCCTGATTACTTATTACGAGTAGTAAATTCATATATTTGGTGTACAAGTAACTCAATGTTACCAACTTTCTACTTTCTATTTTGTATTGTTACGTTATGTTTTATGTTTCGCAGTGATTTAGTTTGTAACTAATTTTGTGTTGTTCTAGTTACTTATTTTGTACTTATTTCTTCCATTTAATTATGTACTCAAACAGATACTGTAAATTTTAAGTGAGCATTGTAATTGGGAAAACCTGTGATGGGATGTGGATGGGCAGGTGAATGGCCGGATGGGTGGGTGGATGGTCGGGTGGATGGCCGGTTGGGCGGGCGGGTGGGCGGGGGGATCGTGGATGCCCGGATGGGCGGGTGGGCGGGTGGATGGCCGGACGCATGGGCGGGTGAATGGACGGGTGGGCGGGTGGATGGTCGGTGGATGGCCGGTTGGGCGGGGGGATGGGGGTGTGGATGGCCGGTTGGGCGGGCGGGTGGGCGGGGGGATGGGTGCGTGGATGGCCGGATGGGCGGCAGATTGGGCGGATGGATGGGCGGATGGATGGGCGCCTGGGCGGTGGATGGACGGGTGGATGGCCGGATGGGCGGGCGGCTGGGCGGACCCATGGGCGGGTGAATGGGCGGGTGGGCGGGTGGATGGACGGATGTATGGGCGGATGGGCGGGTGGATGGCCGGATGGGCGGGCGGCTGGGCGGGTGGATGGACGGGTGGATGGCCGGATGGGCGGGTGGATGGACGGGTGGATGGCCGGATGGGCGGGTGGATGGGCGGGTGGATGGAGGGTGGATGGCCGGATGGGCGGGAGATTGGGCGGGTGGATGGACGGGTGGATGTGTGGGTGGATGAGTTGGCGGACGGATGGATGGGCGGATGAGCGGACGGTTGGATGGGCAGATAGATGGACGAGTGGGCGTGTGGGTGTGTGGTTGGGCGCGCGGTTAGTTGGGCAGTTGGACGTTGGGCGTGTAGGTGGGCGAGTGGATGGCCGGATGGGCGGGCGGCTGGGCGGGTGGATGGAGGGTGGATGGCCGGATGGGCGGCAGATTGGGCGGGTGGATGGACGGGTGGATGTGTGGGTGGATGAGTTGGCGGACGGATGGATGGGCGGATGGGCGGACGGTTGGATGGGCGGATAGATGGACGGGTGGGCGGGCGGGTGGGTGGGCGTGTGGGTGTGTGGTTGGGCGCGCGGTTAGTTGGGCAGTTGGACGTTGGGCGTGTAGGTGGGCGGGTGGGTGGATGGGCGGGTGGATGGATGGAAGGATGGGTGGATGGATGGGCGGGCGGGTTGGCGAGTGGGCGGGCTGGTGGGTGAAGGGGGGCATGTGGGCGGGCGGGTGTACGGGTGTGAGGGCGGGGGGCGGTTGTGCGGGCGGGGGGGGGGTGGGTGGGCGGCAGACGGCATTAAATACAGTTGACCTTCCTGCTTCCAAACGCATTTCCTGTAGCATTCTGTGCTCTGAGGTTTCCCTCTTCGAATTATTTCATCTATTTGAGCATTAGATGCTCCACCGATGCAAGAGTCAACATTTTGACATTTAAAGCTAGCGGCTCTGTTGCGTCAAATTACGTAAGCTGTTGCGCATCTATAGAACAAATTCTCTAACTTGATCACGACATAAAAAGAGGAGGGGCGGTAAGAATTAAAATTCAGAAGAGGTAATAATGAAATTTGATACAGTTTTCGCGAATTAAGGCTGTAATTGGTTGAAATATGAAATTGTTACGCACATGATTGATTTCAACCCAGTCTCGTACGGCTAGAATAGTCATAAGTTAAGAAATTACTAAAATATGTGTTAATATGTGTTAAAAGTTATCTTAATTTGTTTTTAGAAATGCAAAACTCTATTTCATCTTTGTTAAAAACTTAGTTGCAGAATAAAATGTCGCATTTTACCACTTGTATTCTGATACAGTGTTGAAAACTACATTTAAAATTAGTTTTAAAGTGCGGCACCTACACATTATAAAACCGTTCATTCTCCTTTCCCTTTTACTCACTGTGGACCCAAATGTTAACTCCAAAACGCCCGAACTCAATATAATGCATATGCTAACCATGTGCAGCAGCCGAAAGTAATAAGGGCACAAAATAAAGAGATCGCATAGTAAGAATCTTAAGTGAAAATCTTCATGGATACTTCCTGCTAACTCTAGCTTATGGTTTCTTCTTTCCTTTGGTCTAAACCTCACTTTACAGCAGAAGGATCTTGTGTGTGTACGACCCTTGCAGAACTTCTAGTTTGCAGTTGCTTTTATTTTATTTTTTACCTTTTTCCCTTGTTCCTGGCTTTATTTCTCCGTCCAGCAACCACTGCTACGGAAGCTGGCACCTTCGCATCATTGAGGTTTAATGTCAAGCAAAGATACTTCGAATTGAGGAAACGCTGTAACTTCTGCTGCATTGCTTCCTTTAATGCCAGTTTTCTTCATGAAATGGTTCGTCTTTACCAGTGGAAAACAATATGTTCATATACAGCTTAGGAAACAAATGTTTCCTCTACTAACAGATGACAAGCGTAACAACTAGAATCAATGTTACCAATCTTCTGGCTAAATTATTTACTAGTCGAGATGTTTATATATAAAGAACTAGCTGGCTAATCCGACGGTGTATAGGAATCTCTTTAAAATCTAATGGCGGTTTCATTTCATTTAACTCTCCTCGTTGTTTATACAATTATTATACAACGACTAAAATATTTTTATAGCGAACCTCACCTTTCCCCACACAATAATTATAATTTCAGACAACTCTGGCTTTTTCCTACCTAATCAAAATAATGGAACGTCAACCTCCCTCCGACATTCTTCCAAGTTCTAGAAATTTTGCAAAGCCTATAAATACGTGTGGCGGTGGAATTAGTCATCCTTCAAAATGGTCGAGTAATGTTTTTTAGATAATCATAGTATATAATCACATTTTAAACTTTTGTAACTTTTCTGAGGTAGCATAATCATATAGGGGACATAGCTTATCGGCAGTTCCCAATAGTTCAACATGGCCGACATTAGAGTAAATTGTAGACAACCCCAAAAAGCAGTACTGCCAACGTACATAATAAAAGCATTCCTAACCTCAAATATTACAGGGTTAAAGTAACATGCTTTAAAATGATAATGCTTGAACACCGTTACCACACAACACAAGAACCTTCTCACCTTCGGCAAATCTTGTTCTGCAATAGCACTTTTGGATTAAATCACTTCCGAAAGCTAAATATCGTAATATATTTAATGCTCTACTGTATAGCGAACACAACAATAACAACAGTATCTATAGCTGCACATACTGTTCTAAAAGAATTCAAGACAAATCCACGCAAACACGAGCAGTACAATGGCGTCCAAAGATTAATTAATTAATACGGCGTCTAAACAATGTTACTTCAAAACCAATCAGTTGGCCTCTCTGCAACGCGTTCAAAAACAAAGCTTCTGTGGCAACATAACGGATGCAATAACACCATGGCTGTACTTTACCATGGTTATACTTTACAGTTGGCAGTACTAACGCAACCTAACAGGTGGAACATCAACAAATACCTACAACCAGAACAGGGGGAAAATGCCACAGTTGATTTTTGGGGTATCCCAATAAGATGTTTCCTCCATATTTAATAACATAAAAGTTAAATATTTTTCATAGACACTTTATATTAGATATAAAGATTCCGCACCCCCAGGTCACCAGCTGCTTCGGAAAAGCCACATGGAAGGATAATATTGTGAGTTATGAATTACAAAACTTCCACGGACTGATTTATATTATTACCGAGGGACTATTTTGGTTTCATTTTATAAACTTACTTAACATGTTCTATTAGAGAACATACAAAGGAAACAAAGCTTACTTTAGTGCGTATTCTTTGGAGAAAAAAGGACTGCTCAACAAAAATGTCAAAGTCTTCCTCGGAAGTGTGCTCTTTTATACCCTAACTTCAGTATGTTCACATTCAAATACAAGAGGTTTGTAAATCATTTTTAGTGTATTGGTAGTTTATGAAATTAATTTAGGTTTCCGGTTTTACAGAAGAAGTTCGACAGAGGACGCTGGGGTTTTCAATAGTAAAATAATCGTCAAGATCGGTTGAGTGGTTTTTGAAATTACCCTACCCTCGCACGCACATACAAACAGACACACATACATGCACGCACATGCACATATATATGCAAATCTTCTCTCTATACCTATAGTATTATACCATAATATTACCAATAGGAAAGAAATATACTGTAACAAATGACGAGTTCAGTTAAATTTTCTGTCATTTTACTTCACTTCTAAAGTTGAAGCACAAATATAGTTCTGTTTTTTGGTTAACCACTACATTTCGTCGAGATCTTGTACCTCACAGCTGTTCTGTCTTATCGTAACTATGACAAAAAACATTAATGCTGGACTGTTCACGCAAACAATTCCGACTGTTCACTCTATTCCAACACTGCCTTCTCAACACTTGCGCGCTCGCTTTTATAGCCAAGGCGAAGTGTCGGCAAAACGTTTCTTGGAACTTCTCTCGATCAACATGCACGTGAATAGTTTCTGGAACAGCGTGCAATCGGGCTTTCGTTCTGACCACCCCGTTGTCGATAGACCGCGTGTTTACTAAAGCGCGTTCCACCCTTAAAAGACAGTACACGTTAAATGGAGCGCAGTGTTGCAACATGTACTAGTTGCAAATCTTTCTCCGCGAGCGACTCGAGGCGGCCTGAGTCCTGTACTTAGTCCTTCAATTGCTGCTTGACGAGACGGGCACTTTTAACTTTGGTATCCCTGCACACCTTTGTTACTGTATGACCTAAATTTACAAATGACTCGTCTGTATAAACAACTGATTTCCCCTGGTCCCTAAACCTTTTTATGTTTTTTAGATATTTATGTCGCCCTCTGATGATATCGATACTTTCTATTAATATGCACTTGTTACCCCTTCTTTCATGTTAGAACCCCAAATCAGAGTGGCCCTTGAGAAATTTGGTAGGGTCTCATCACTGTTGAACTGTGACAAAATTATATTCAGCGTGGGTGGAATATTTGCAAACTGTAAAGAATGAACAATTCGCCACACTCCACCTTGCACTATTCAATCATATTGCGTTAACCTAGCGTTTTGTGTAGTCCCGCCCTTTTTGCTTTGTTTTTCGATGGCGTTCTTAGAGGTCCTTTCATTTTTAATCATACACACTACTGCTTCTGAACACCCGATAGCCTTAGCTGTTTCTTTTACTGCCTTACACGCATTTTACTTAAAAAATAATCTAACACATTCATAATTATTTGGCGTTCCTTACTTCTTAATTTACCAACATATCGTCTCTTCCTAGCTTCCCCTTCCATAACTACAAATATTTACAAAAATATTAAACAAATAACGCAATAACAGCTCACAGTTACGCACACGGCTTCTTTCGAACTAATGTTAGTGCTGCTCCTTATACTATCTTCTGTGTCAGGCCTGACGCTGAATAGATGAATACCTTTTGTTTGCCTTACTGGATAAAAGAAAGAGGTTACTGCCTTTTGGTTTATTTTAAAAACTTTCTCCAACCTTCCTCAACATTTGCTCTCGCTGGTTCCCTGATGTAAACTCAATAACAAAAAAGTTTACACTGCGTAACTTTTGCAGTGCACAGATATAAAATTTTCCGAAAACATTTAATTTAAAAAATTATAACACTTAACTGGGTAAACAGAGAATTCAAAGTAGGCAGGTAGTAGCACTATGGTTTACTATACCTAAGAAAAAAATATAGATGCATTCTAGCAGTTAGTTTGTTAGTTAGTGCGTGATGAGTATAGAAACAGCAAATATCGGACTTCTATAGAAAAAAACGTTTTCTGAAGAAATTTGGACCTATGGAAATGTATAATGACTCTGAAAAGGATATAACCTGATAGAGAAAAAAATTCTGCATAGGATAATGTGTTCAAACCTGAAATTTATAACAAATGAATATTTATACCATGCTATTAGTAATCTTGCAACAGCGCGAGGGTAGAAAAGGACGCGGCTAATGGCAACTTGTATGCGCTAGACAGAGACAGAGATGTCCCATTTAACTCCATACTGTCTTCTAAGAGTGGAACGCTATATAGAAATGGTTGAGATAACTTATACCGAGATCCTTTTTTATGTGCGGCCGGCGTCAGAATTCCTTAATATAATGCGTAAAAAGAAGAGGAAATAAAATGCCACTACCTATATTACAAAAACGCCACTTTCTGCGTGTTTAGAAGGTTAGAAAATAAAGGATTTCATATTAAGAGGTGTCTCATAAAATGAACGTTTCGCAGATTGAAAATTGGAAACTGGAACTAATATCGACAGGTATTATATTTTTTCCATTCTGAAAATATCTAAAGCGTTTATCGTTCTCATTTAATTATTTCCACCCTACTTCCCTCAGAAATAATTTCTGGTATGTTGCAGTGTTATTTCAGCTTTAGTTCCTTTACCGAATGTAACTCATAGGAAAGAACTTCATGTGGCTCTGGTAAAATATAAACACAGTGGTTTAAACATCTGGCAACTGGCTAGGTCCACCAACCCAAGACTCGGCAAAAATCTCTTGCGGTCCTAGACGTTCTTATGTTTTAATAAAAATCATCCATTACCAGAGTTTTTCACGCAGAGAGTAAAAGCCACAGATAGCTGGAAGGGGTAATGGGATTGGGTTAGATAGAGGGAGGGCGGCAGTTTTAATCCATGCAGTTATAAGGCTAATTCTTCCTGTTGCTCAGAAGAAGGGGTGGTAGGGAGAAAGAGTTTATTTATGGGCTGTAAATTTTAACTGCAGTTTCTGGCCCGGATGTGGCTAGGAATGGGACAGTCTCTCACAACCCTAGAGAAAGAGAGAGAGAGCAGTAGATTAGCAAGACCAAAATCGAAAAGAGAGGAGAAACCACGGACAAGAACAGATAAAAGAGTGTGGGTAGTACACGTGAAAGAGAAACAGGGCGAGAGAAAGAGATGGGGTTGGAGGAGGAAGGGAGGGAAGTGCAACGTTAGCAAATTACGCCGCTTTGCTGAGCACAAAAAAGGAACAAAAGCAAGTAGGCCACCTCATCACACATTGTTTGCTCACGTGTGTGTGTGTGTGTGTGTGTGTGTGTGTGTGTGTGTGTGTGTGTGTGTGTGTGTGTGTGTGTGTGTGTGTGTGTGTGTGTGTGTGTGTGTGTGTGTGCCGGCCATCGTGCGACACTACAGGAATTTGCATACAGAAACAGGAGGAAATAAAACTTAGTAAAATAGAAGTGCTAAATTGAAAATACAGCAACAAAAGATGCGATATTGCCCGTAAAGGCACAAGCGAAATTGGAGAGGTAATAGCTTATTCTAGCTGAAGCAAAAACCCTGCGAATTAGTTAGTGGGTCATTCCCAGCCTAAAATCACTAAAATTCGCCTGAAAGTTGAGCAAGTCATTTTCTATGTATCGATGGGGTTTTATAACTAGAACAAAAATGAGCTCTCAAGAAAGTTTGAGAAAGTAGCTAGTTTAGACGTCACTTTAGTTCCAAATATGGTATTACTTTGTCTACCTCGTTAGGACATACTACAGGGGAAATAATTTAAAGACAGCTCCCAAGAATTCAATAGTATTGTGTATTTTATTTGTGCTATTAAGATATTAAAAATCAGAGTTACAGCACTTCT
Source organism: Tenodera sinensis (assembly GCA_030765045.1). NCBI lineage: Eukaryota > Metazoa > Arthropoda > Insecta > Mantodea > Mantidae > Tenodera > Tenodera sinensis. The sequence continues at coordinate 99,733,943 of CM060965.1, read as the reverse complement.
ATTTGGTATATAATTCATCATGTGCCTCAAATTCTAAAGGAGGCGAATTAACAGTAATGTACACACAAAAAGAATTTAGTTATATGCACGGTTTGGGATCACCTCTCAGTTTCTTATCGTCTTACGGGCTCTCATAACTAGTGGCCAATGACAGTTGCAATACGGGACAAGAGGCCCAGCGCTATAATATGCACAAGGAAAGGTGGGGGAGGGGAAGCGTGTATACATCTAATCTTCTATAAAACCCGTTTTATTTTTTTAAGTGTATCCACACGTTCTTAATGCCTGTTATGGAAAACGATGCAAATATTACAACACTTATTGAGTTAAACGATTCTGTGTTATAAGAAAAAATAACCTTGTCTTTAGAATCACAAAAACGTGTAAGGCTTTACAGAAAACATAATGCAATGTTACATTGAAACGTTTATTCCTTCTACAAATCCCTCTTATATCTATATTGGAATTAAAAATCGTATCAAAGTAGCTTTAACATGTTTGTATTACAGTTTGTAATACAGTTTCTGCTTTCCAGTGAAATACTTTCTTCTAATGCCTATGCAATAAACCACCTTTTTTGAGTGACATTAAAATTTGATTACATTTCTGTGAATTTGCACAGTTTCTGAAATTTGTCAAACTGTTATCAGCCTGCCATTGACCAATAATCAGGCCATGTGTAGTTTCTGATGTATACAGCATGCTGTGAATCAAACAACAGTTGAGCTTAATGAAAACGATTTACTGAGCGACCAGTAAAAACTTCGCTTTCAGGCCGAGGTGTCATTGGTTATAACTAGTATGCAGTATGAATAATGCTGTCATTGGAGAAGTTAAAGAGAGGGGTAAAGATTTACTGAGGGATCAGGAACAATCAATACTTTCCGTTCAGACTGACGTGTCATTTGTTATAACTATATCCAGCCAGTAGCACGAATAGTGCTGTCATTGGAGAGGAGTAAAGAAAGGGGAACAAGGGGAAGGTATTAAGACCTCGTAAAACAATCATGATACCCTTACATTTTGCTAAATTCGTTTTGTGTACAAAGAACGCGTAAGAAAATCTCAATGCACCTCGCGTCGTCACATTGTTTACCGTATACGAAGCCTTGACCATTTCATTGGTTGCTTTAGGCCACTGTGCCACTCCTTTTGCTAAGTAAGCTTAGCCAATAACCAAAACAAAGGATAAAAATGGCTTGGAAGTGAAATTTATGTTTACGCTTTCGGCCGTACTGGCTAAAAGAGAAAGTGGTTTTTAAATTACACTTTAACATCTTACTTCAATAAATATTAATATATTACATTTGTAGGTTAAGCTCATTACGTACTACAAAGCTCTAGCACAATTTGCACAATGTATACTTTTTAATTCTACTTTAACACCTTACTAATATTAATAGGTATATTACATTTGTAAGTTGAACTAAAAGTTATGGATACACGTCTATGCATCATGAATACTCACCTCGATGCTGCACCTCACAAATTTGCACTATGTATATTTGTTCTCAATGAGCGCGCACATTTAATGTAATACTCAGGCTCAGTTGTGACCAAAACCTCCTACAATCCAGGCTCAAATATGTGAAATTCTTCAATGCGAGTGCAGAGCTGTTGACGGATCCAATCGTGAACCTAAACCATCCAAAGATCATATTGTGCTCTGTGAACAAGTTAGTTCATTAGTTAATTAATAAAAAGGATTTGTTTGATCTGGTCATATTGTGAGTCTAAACCATTATCGAATAACCTTTATTACACACGCAAAGGTTCATAAAAATCGGTCCAGCTGTTTAGGAACCTTACAGTGACATATGCACGCACATATATTCCTCTACTTCAACTTAATATGGCTGTTTCCATTTGGTTTCACTTAACCTTTTAAACATCTATATATTACAAATTTTCCTCGCCAACATGTTTACATGACAAGTGTGTGTGTGTGTGTGTGTGTGTGTGCGCACGCGCGCGTGATTATGAGATTCTACGTATGTATCACTGGATTGTTTTCATGAGAAGTAAAGGCATCAACCTCCCCTATTTCCCCCTTATTGCTGTGTTATCAAGTCAGCACGCTCTGCGATAGTTAAGGTGAAGAACATGCCTCCAGTAAACGATACAAAATCCATCGAAGATCTTTGGCGTTCTTTGTATAATGAGGAAACGTAATAGCGCCACACTATTTCGCATACGGAGATCTAACTGGCATGTTCTGGGAAGTCTCATTCAGTAAGGTGTTCTTCTAATCAATGAAGGATATGAACAACCAAATATGAAGTCTGGAGCGAATATTCAACTGCAGGAGTATGAAGATCTTTGTGAGGTGCAGAATTGCGGATGTAGGTACCAAGGAGCACCTTTATGATCCAAAGAATCCGGTTTTGGAAAGTCTGTCTTCTTTTGAGTTGTGAATTTGAAGCCGAACCCCAAAAAGAACAACCATACAACCAGACAGGTTTCATTAGACTGAAGCCTATATGAACCTTTTGAGATGCACTGGTAGAGGTGAACAGCCTTTCGTGAAGCTTTGATTGATTCGTTTTGTGCCTCAATTTTTATACTAGCGAGAAGATGTATGCATTTCAAGTCAGCTTTGTGTATAATGTTAGTCCTAAGAGTTTAGCAAACTCATTAGCAAATTTCAATATGGGCAATATTGTATTAAACTGGAGTACTACCAATTTTGCAAAACATCTCAAAGACCAGTAAATCTAATTGTAAGTTTATTTTAAAACGTACATTTCCAGCCCTGATATCGTGTCATACTGCACTTACTAATCCAATATTTTGTTGTAAACTTGACAATTAGAAGTTCTTGAACACGTATTCAAGCAGCAATACCAAATACACGTGGAGCAAAACGGCCTCTATACAACCGCTAAAACCCAGTAGTTTACGTACTTGCAAAATAAGACTTGCATTATAAACGGACAGCAACTACAATTAACATCTACACTTTACTGGTATCTGGTTGGAGTAGCTGCTGGTATTGTCAACAGAACAGGAGGAATGCCATCAAATGTAACCACAGAGCACTGTAATGGGGAGTGGAATTCAATAGTTGTCTGTGAGTAGAGAAGGTATCGCAATACATCCAAAACTTCGATACCGAGATTTCAAGGAAAATACGTGATTTCAGGGCCATTAAATTCAGAAAAAAAAGGTCCACATGTATGCGCATATTAACAGCATCAATCAAAAACAAATCCTACGATTTGGTGGTTGGTACTTAGATCTTTAAGAGGTGTTAGACGAATATTTTGAAGAAAATCCCTAGACCCCAAGCTACATGGAAGATTTTTAAAATTTGGAATACTCTCAAAAAGGCTCTAATGTTTTTAATAAAATACCACGTGTTTAAGATACGTACACGAAAAATAGAATTTTCTGGGATAACTTTGAAACCCTCTTCATTCAGAAGGAATTTTGTGTAAAACTACAACACTGTACAAAAATGTTTATTCTTTTGAAACACACATTATAATACAAATAGCTTTGTCTGTTGCACCTACCATTTTCCAGGTATCCGTTGCTATTGGTTTCAATTTTCAATGTTTTTTTCTAAGTACAGTGTCGTTCAGCTATTTCCGGGTTGTACAGAAAACGTGTGGAACTTCTAAACCAACAAATAGTGACTCGGTTTTTAAATAGGTGATTATTCGTTTCCTCTATCTACCTTGTAGCTTCAGTGAAATTTTTGCAATGTTTTATCTCCATTAATAATGACTAGATAGAAAGATAGCTCCCGCTATCTCATTCTGACTGAATCCTGCAACCACTACCGTCGCAGATAGATACCCTTAGTCTATTGAGTTGCATCAGCCTGCCAGCACGATAAAATAAAAGAATAAATAGAAAATGACTATCCAGGCTTGTGGACCTTGGTCTAGTGGAAAATATCCTTCCAAATACTTAGTCCTAAGCAACGTCGAACATCTTCAGTGGCGTGGATGTAGTACTCTGTAGTCTCGGCGACGGCAGTTTAAGATCGGCGTATACTGATAATTCGTATTTAAGCATGTGAATATCGATTATTCGGTTTCCTCTGTCTCTCTACTATATAAAATGAAGTGTATATAATGCGCGATTTCTGCAACGTTTCATCATATCTAAATTTTCAAGTGAAGGAGAATAAGCTTTGTAAAAATATTTGTAGAAACTGTATAAAATAGTGAGCGGAGAAAATAATATGACTGAAACACAATTATTAGTTTTTGAAACTAAGTTGGCTCAAGTGATATTACTTGTACATGAAATTACGATCCTTGTATGGCCACCGGTCGAACTCAGTATTTATGCCTATTCGTTTCATGGAATGAGGGACTATGACATACCAACTTCAACAAATCAGCCCTGAACTTAGGGATATTCTGCCTGTTGTTTGATGAGACCTAAATTAGCGACGGGTTTCATAAATTGATAGTAAACGTATGGGCGTCTAAGGTTAACAATTGCATAAGTTAGTAAATAGAAGGGATGCTGATTTAGTATTCATTTAGCTGTAATATTTGCAATAAATAAAATAATCCATTGTGAATGCATGTAGATCTGATACTTCTTTCCCATATTTGGTATACCTATAGCAATTGGCAGGAGCAAAGAAATGAGCGTGAAGCAGGAACTTCCTCGGGATTTGTTATTCCCGCGGCTGGTTGCTCACCACATTTAGTTCTCTGGTGGGTTTCTGTGCTCGGCTGGGCTCCAATGCGTCCTCGCAATCTTCTCTATCTGCCCTCGGCCAGCTAAATTTTACATGCAATAAGACGTTTGTCCTCGGTAAAGGAGTCGTCGCTCCAGGGTGAGGTAAAGGGTCGGCCAAGAATTAAAAACGTCGGTCTGGGTGGTTCAGTTAGATGCTGGCCTACTGCTCCCAAAGTCACGGGTTCAAACCTGTCCCAGACAGTGTGTGCTTAAAAACGACAGCTCCATGTCAGCAGACTTCTGAGGTTATTCATCACGTCTGAGGTTATTAAGGGCATTGTGGCTACGGCTGCATATATAACATAAAAACTTGAGAGAAAGTGCCTAAGGACTGCTCACCAACTTTCCCCATCATTCAAATCCAATACATTACACCAGTACACAAATACAACACCCATTGACACACACATATAGCGAAACAAATGATTACATACATACATAATGCACACACAAGAAGCTACAGAAGAACACTCATAAACACAGCACAAAAAATGAAAACAATACAAGAAACACAAAAAGAAAAGAAATCCTCCCCTTATCACACTGATACACGTATATAATTATCAAGAACAAGAAAATAAAAAACTACAAGAACTTTTACAACACCTTCAAAACATTTAGACACACAATAGACACAAACACATACAAAAACCCCAAACATACAAAAACACACTAAACATATAATAAAAACCAAGTGAGGTGTTGCAGCAACAATTAAAAAAAAAAAAAAAAAATAAAAAATAAAAAAAGAAAAAACAAGCAACGAAACCATTGATCTTTTTGGGTAGAGGCATGGAGCGATGGATGTGGAACACGGGAAACTGACACACAGAAACACAAATCACATCACACTATACTACACAACGTCAACAAAAACACAAAACAACACGGATACGCACACAAGCCGAAGGAAATCCTAACACGACAAATAAAAAATCACACACTAGGCTGCAGAGGGGTCTCCCTAAACAGCCCGGGCATGTTGTAAACATACCCAAATTAACACTTTTCATTCATTCATTCAGCAGATGTACTGCTATGTAAAATAACTCCTGCGGGACGAAATTTCGGCACATAGGCGACGCTAATGTGACCCTGGGAATTGACAGCGTCGTTAAACAACAAAATAATTTAATTTAAGAATTAAAAACACTGTGCTATCCAGTTTCCAGACAAAAGAGACTATTTTTATTTAAACTTTTGGTAGTTCACAATACTATGCCTTTCTCGCTAATAAACTGTTATGATCTGTGAGCGGTTCTGACGCGAGATGCAATCTTATGTAAATAAATCAGGTTACACGAGTAACATATTTAACGTGATAAACACTTCACGAACTCTTTGGCGGCAATTATTACTCTGTCCAGTAGGAGGTTCGTCTCTCGAAAATTTTGGAGGAACTCCCCGAGTTTGGCGTCTGTCCCTGTATTTATAGTTGCCACGATTCTACAATTTAATAATTTCCTAACTGGTTGAATTTTTCTCGCCAGTACCTCATGTGGCATCTACTTTCTTATACCTTATTGGTTTTTAGATGTTCCTTGTGACTTGTTCAACATGGAGTCGGGACTTTCCCTGAATGTGACGCTTAAGTGTGTTGTATCTTTCTTCTCCGTCACGGATTACAAAACAATGGGACAATAGAGTTTTTCCCTAAGAGCTCACACAATAGTCCCTGTACCTCGCTAGCGTCATAAAGTTGTCTTTATTCGTCTCTGTTGACGAAGACAATTATCGTCAGCTTTCCGAACTCTCGGCCTCGGACAGTTCCTTAACGTGGAGATAAATTATAGTCGGTCCGGATTAACCTTATTTCCAAGAAGTAAGCGATTGGCTACCCACCCCACCCCACCCCACCCCACATCCCCCGGTATAAGGTCATTAGAGAATACAGTAGAACTGCTCGTGAGGATACAGGCCGACTTCCTGAGGCAGCATTGCAGCTTAAAAATACTACTGTATGTCAATTGTGTACTTCTACCCTCATTAGTGAAGTGTTGAAGACCGTGGGATGGTAAAAGGACGTTAAGAATCTGGACATACTATAAACCCCTAAATCAAAAACTCTTACTTTACGTATACACATTGAACATTTTCGAATAACCCATTTTAAACTACACAAGAAAAAATAAAACATTTAATACATCTAAACATAATCTGGATTCTAAAACTATTAATGTTTTAGTATAAAGTAGATACTCGAGCTTTCAATGTGGATTACGCCTCAGCTACAAAGCAATGAAATTCCGTTCTTTTACACATAAATGAGCTTTCTAGCGGCAACACTGGCGGGTATTTTACTCAGGTGAATAATTATTGAAATACAGATGGGCAAACACGCTCGCTACAGTAACCGGCGAACTCAAGACGTGCGAAGCTGAAGTAGTGGGCACTGCCTCAAGCAGCCGAATATTATGAGAATTAAATTTATTGTGAGGAATTTTATACGAATAAAACTCTACAATCCTAGTTGTTTATGCATTACGAGGGTAATTCAAGGGAATTTGATTTCTACTGTCTGGAAGTGAGGTAGCAATAGCTCCAGCCAATGAAGGGTGTGACGGGGAAGTTACGAGACTCTGTGAGTATTGCGGTGATTTTATTCATGTTAGCCTAATTTTAAAATAAATATACTTCTGACGCAGCTTTGTTTATCATCTGTTGTTGCAAGCGAGTGTTTTTTGCCTCCAATCGTAATGGGAGACTTAGATATTACGATCTTCGTTGACAAAAATTAAGACACATCATGCAGCTGATATACCGTGATGAAAATAAAACATCTGATATATTACATTCACATGACTTCCTCCACCCATTCTTCAACAGGCTATTCTCACAAAGCTTGCTCTTTTATCTCTTCATGATAATCAAGATAAGTATAGGCTGAAATGATTTAATTACATGCTTCCTTGTAGATACAAGGGGATTAAGAAAATATAGTAAGCTTAAGTGATAGGGAAATTTTAGGTAGTCACTAAGTGATGACTTGAAATTTACTTTGCGGTACATGGCCAGGTCCCCCCGCTCCCCCCCCAAAAAAAAATATATATATATATATATATATATATATAATGACTTGAGAAAAGAACTGTGATTTGATAATTCAATAAACAAGGAATACCTCGAAAATGGTTAGCTACACAAAAATATATTGTTACATAAATTATGCGCTTTACGAGAGCTACATTTTTATGTGTAGTAAGATGTTGTCCATCTCTGAACTTTGGGTTATGGAAAAGTCAGTCACAATAAAGAGGACTTTAAAGAGTATTTCTACAAAAATCAAGATATACATTTAATTTGTCCAGAAAATATTACATATGGAAATTTAATTTTTTGTAGTGTTGAACGACCACTTTTAGTACATACGGCACCACAGACGGTGACACTGATGATACATGGAGTGAAGATTGAGCACCGGGGAATGAGATGGCGAGGGACACCGGAGAACCCGTAGGAAACCCGCCACAACGCCGCTTCGTCCACCACAAATCCCACATGCGGTTGCCTGGGATCGAACCCGGGACGCTTTGGTGAGTAGCGAATGGTCCAACCACTCAGCTACGGCGTGGCCATGGTAGTTTAACCACGGTTGTTAGAGCCATTTTTGAGAACATCAAAATTTTCTAATATTTTTATATGTAAAGCATAGTTTAGTGTAAGCGAATTTTTTTGAAAATATTAGTGTCGCACACTTGAAAGGTGCTGAACTTAAATACCAAGTTTAGTATTTAATTGACTTTTTTGGAAATTTAAATTATGGTGCTCCCGTACAAACATACATGCCGGCCTGGATGGCTCAGTTACTTAGACGCTGGTCTACTGATCCCAAGGTCGCGGGTGCAAATCCGGCCCAGACCGATGGTTTTTAAGTGTTCTTAAAAACGACAGCTCCTTATTTCTAGATTTGCTGGTATCTGGTATGTGAAAGACCTCCTGCGGGACGAAATTCTGGAGCACCAGCGACGCGATATGATCCTGGCAATTGACAGCGTTGTTAAAGAACAAAATAATTTACATTTGATTTACGGACACACACTAACATGCACCTGCCTCCCTGAAAAGAACAACCAGTTTCGAAATGCATATTTGTTGAAGTTCAAATCATTTCTGTAACTGTTCCTAATTCACATTCTGAACCTCCAGTACATTGTATATATTTTTGTTATTCATTTTTACTTTCTCTACTACGAACAGTAAGCAGTATTCGGTCTAAAATTTCGATGTCGAGATTTCACCTCAAATATACGCTTTAAGGCCCACTGACTAAACAGAAAAGTAGTTTTAGAAAAAGGTCCGCGCGCGCGCGTGTATTTATTTATTTATTTATTTATTTATTTATTTATTTATTTATTTATTTATTTATTTATTTATTTATTTATTTATTTATTTATTTATTTATTTATTTATTTATTTATTTATTTATTTATTTATTTATTTATTTATTCATTCATTCATTCATTCATTCATTCATTCATTCATTCATTCATTCATTCATTCATTCATTCATTCATTCATTCATTCATTCATTCATTCATTCATTCATTCATTCATTCATTCATTCATTCATTCATTCATTCATTCATTCATTCATTCACTTATTTATTTATTTATTTATTTATTTATTTATTTATTTATTTATTTATTCTTATGAACATAACAGGCTTGGAAGCCCAATTACAATGTTCATCATACATAGATGTTTACATATAATAATATACACACTCAAATAAAATACAAGAAAAACATAAATGAACATAAACTAATATAAGGAATAGAAACAATTATAAAAAAAGAAGAAGAAAGAAAGAAAAAAAAAAAGAAAAGAAAAAGTGAAGGTGGTATGGTAAGTAATTTTTTCTACTATTCCTAATTACAGCAACGATACTACTATTACCAATTTAGTTGTAGCATTTTTAAATTGAGTTTCAGACATGTTGAAAATATCTACATCGACATGATGAAGCTTGTTATATAAATACATAATTCTGTGAAATGGTGAATTTTTATGGATTTCCGTATTTACTCTGGAGGTGAAGAAAAGCCTCCTGAATCTGCTTATTTTATTGGGTACATAAAATGATACATTTGTTGTAATATTAATATCATCAATAATCGAATGCAATACCTTATACAGAAATATTAACCCTGCAATATCTCTTCTAAATTTCAATGTTTTAAGTTTAAATATTTCCAAAAGGGTTTCATAGTTTGTGTAAGTAGGATAATATCCAGATCTTTTAAATAGTATGTATTTTAGAAATTTTGATTGTACTTTTTCTATTGCGGTGACATGCATTATCATCTTAGGATTCCAAATAATAGATGCATATTCGAGTTTTTGTCTCACAAATGAATTGTAAAGTTGAATTAAAGTTTTTTCTTTAAATGAATAGGAATTTCGAATAATAAAGCCAAGGCATTTTAGCGATTTGGATACAATGAAGTCAATGTGTCTATTGAATCTAAGATCTATTGTAAAATTTACCCCTAGATCCTTTTTTTCAATCACTTCAACGAGTGGTGTCATATTGATATTATAAACATATTTATATGGGTTTTTGTTTCTATTGAAGGACATTTTTACACATTTACTAATATTAAATGGGAGTTTGTTTGTTTCGCTCCATGCATATAAAGCATCAAGGTCCTGTTGAAGTTCCATACAGTCTTTAACATTATTGATACTTTTATATAGTTTAACATCATCAGCAAACATTAGCATTTTTGAATGTTTTACAACGCTAGGTAAATCATTTATATAACATAAAAATAAGAGGTCCTAAATTAGAACCTTGAGGAATCCCTGAATTAACATTAAATTGGTATGACATGCAATACTTATAATAGACTACCTGCGATCTATCTTTTAAATATGACTGAAATATTTTCATTAATGGAAAAGCAAAACTTAATTTAGCTAACTTAGCAAGAACAGTCATGATCAACTTTATCAAAAGCCTTTTGAAAATCAGTATATACTACATCTACTTGTTTGAAATGGTCTAGTTCTAATGATACATATTCAGTGAAGTTAAAAAGATTTGTAACAATTGATCTTTTTGGCATGAAACCATGTTGTAGCGGTGAAATTACTAACTTTATATGGTTAAATATATGTGTATAAATAATGCTTTCTATAATTTTTGCTGGTGTAGACAAAACAGCAATAGGCCTATAGTTACTTATCAGCTTAGAATTTTCAGATTTAGGAATCGGAATTACTTTAGTTTGTTTCCATACATTGGGAAAAATTCCTTGTTGTAGGATTTGGTTATAAATTGATGTTAGAGGGTATAATAACAATTCTCCACAGCCTTTAAATACATAAGTTGGTATTCCATCAGGCCCTGCAGATCTTTTACTCTTAAGTTGTTTTATTGCAATTTTGACTTCATTTTCACTTATTGCGTTTATATTAAGAGAGTCTAAAATGTTGACACTATTATCAGCTTTATAAGTGTATTTTGAAGTACTACTTGAGTAAACTGATTTAAAGTAATCGGCATATCCATTGGCAATTTCAGTAGGAGTTTTTAATACTCTACCATTATATTCCATCTCAGCGTGTGTCTGATATTGTTTCCGTTTATTTTTAATGAATTGCCAAAAATCGTTGGTATTATGTATCATTTTAACTTCAACACGCTTAACATAATTTCTAAAGGCTATCTTAATTTGACTGTGTATCTGTCTGTGAACAACATAACTAAAAAACGAAAAATCGGTTAAAAACCAAAGTTGCTATTTAAGTTTAATATCTTTCAGGGAAACAACACGAAAATTTTTGAAGAAAATTCCTCCACCCTAAACTACCCTTTACATAGAAATTTTGATTTTCTCAAAAACAGCTCTAACAATTTTGATTAAGGTGCCATATGTTTAAGATATTTTTATAGCAAATGAAATGTATATTTCAATTTTCTGGCTATAGCCTTTGTAGTCCTGTTTACTCTGACTTTTGTATAATTGATAAACCCTAAGAGTTAGACCAACTCTTACTATGATTAAACACAATTTATGTCCAAGTGCATTTTTGTGGAGACATTTCGTAGATATTCCTTGTTATTTGTTTTATTTTTGCAATAATTAAGCCTTTCTCAAATGGAAGGTCTTATTCACTTTTTTATCCCTTGACTTTGCAAAAGAACGGACTTTCAAAGCCTTCATGTGGCGACCAGCTTTAAAAGATTTGAGTATCCTCAAAGCCTAATTTATTCTCATATTCCCCATGCACCTATAAGAAAAATAAGAAATCAAATAATTTCCACAAATGTTTATCTCGACTAACATGAAAATGATAGAGGAATAAGAGTCTGTAAGAATAGTTTGTACAAGAGTAGAGAAAGTAATGTGGGAGCAACATAACAGATTTTTTAAATTATGCATACTATATAAAGCACATTATTTTTACTTCCCTTTTTTGAACAAGTGAGAAATATTGGCGGGCGGGTGGAAGATATCCCCGGTGTGCAAAAAATACTACTACGATGAACCTCCTGCGATGTCGTGGCGTGAAAACTCGCTCGTGTGCATTGGCCTACGACGTGAAAAAATAACTGCATTGTAGCAAGAGAAATGGCATCCAGGTCGAATATTCCTGAAGTATTAATAACGCGACAGCCTGGATAAGAATATAATTCGATCAAAACACAAACTTGGTGTATAAGTATATGCAGACGATGTTTGTATAATAGGAAAAACTGAAAATAAGTTACAGAAGGCCAAATGTATAGTTGGATAAAAAATTAAGACTATAGACTAAAAAGGCCAGGAAATATAACAACAGTGATGGCATTTTCAGGAAAATAGTCAGTAAGAGCGAAAATAATCAATCAGATGCAAAATTGTAATTATTTTGGATGTGATTAAGTTGCATATGCGGTAATGATTTAGAACTTAAGATTCACAAGCACCAACATATATGTGGAACTAGTAGAAGAACTTTAAAAAATACAAGGAAAGAAACAGAAGTTAAATTTTATGAAGTTATGACCGTCCCGGTAATATTACATGGTAGCAAAAGTTGGGTTTTAAGACAGAAAGATAAAAGTCATACTCAAGCAGCTGAGATGAAATTTTTTGGGAGCAGTTAAGAGAGTAATAAGGTGGGATAGATTAACTAACGAAGAAACAAAAGAAGATTTAAATATTATTGCTATGGAAGATATAGAGAAGAATAAACAGAAATGGAAAGACCTTCTCAGTAAAATGGATTCAAGCAGGCTAGTCTTAGAGTACAAACATAATGGAAGAAGATCGATAGGAAGAGCAAGAGCTCTGGAAGCAAGTGCTCTGGAAGTGAGACCAGAACAGGCCAATAGAAGGAGGAGAAAGAAGAAGACATCGGTAAACGGGCTAGCCCCGTAGATCTGTCGATAGAGCAGCTGCCTGCTGTGCGAGGGGTCACGGGTTCGATTCCCGGCTGGCGGAGTGTAATTTCTCTTTAGCCAAGATTATTCTCTATCCTTCCTAGAGTCTGGAACGAGAATGCGTGCGTGTGTGTGTGCTCTAATGTAGAAAACATCCAATGACCCAAAACCCACTGAATGAGCTAACACCATTGCCTTTTCAAAGGAAAAGCTGCTGATAAGACCACTGAAGTTAAAAGCGGGGTATGAATGGAACAATAAAAAAGACCGATAAAGATGCAGTGAGCAACATCTTAAGACATTTATTTGAAAAATAAAGTGACAAGAATTTGTTAGTAGGTGTTCCAAGTTATCTCTAACAAAAAGAACAGATTGCAGAACGAATTACATACTTAGTATTAATTTATACCATAATGTAAGGCTTATACGCCACTGTAATGGATCTCATATCCAACTTTCTCTAATGAACTACTAATCTGCTAATCAATGGTTCACGTGTTCATAACGACACTGCTAACCACTGATCAAAAGTTCAACAGTAGCAATCAATATTTGGCCGTCTGCGCACATTCCCACGCAGCTGAATGCGAAACTATCGATTCCCGTATATGAAATAAAGCTAGTCTATTTATTTATTAATTAAATCTGACCTTATATAAAGGTTTGCCATGTGACACAGAATAACTTACAGGTTTTTCAAATGAATACATAAAAAGGTTAACAGAAAACGAAAAAAAAAAAAAAAAAAAAAAAAAAAAAAAAAAAAAAAAAAAACAGTTTTTGTTAGTATATGGTTCAGTTAAAATGATTATTTAATTTATATTTTAGTACTTTCAAATTTAAATGTTATGTTTACCATACAAATGATTTCGGCATATTGCCACAGAGTATTTTATTGTGGTTAGGACAATGTCACTCTGTAGCTGTTTAGGGAGCTTATATTGTTGTCTCCATTGCACAAATGATTTTGGTATTGTGCCCCTTGCTCCGAAGAATAGGCCTGTGACCACGATGTTGCTGATACTATATGAGGCACTGAAGAATGAAATTGTGGGCTCATATATTTTCTTCTTTTCACGATCCACTTCTGCTGGCTGGTCTAAGGATGTCTCAAACCTCACTGTGGGATCTAAGATCTCAGCTGTCCCTTTCTTCCTGTTGATAGCAGTGATATCAATTCGACGGTTACTGCCACTTCTTCGTGGACTTCTAATCCTGTGCTTCGCAAAGCATTGGCAAGCAGATTTCTTATGGTGTTGTGACGCTTTATTCGCAGCAACTCTCTCTGAGGACAATTCCCGAGTACATGCGGTAAGGTTTCTATCTCACTGCAGTGTCCATCACGTTTGAAAATCCAAGTGTTGGCAGCAGGAACTTTACCAAAGAGAGCCACTCCTCTTCCTTTCTGTGGGTATGCACACCAGGCTTCAAACTCCTGGCGTCTTAGTTTCTCTCTAAGTTGTTCACCAGAGTTTGTGGAGGACTCCTTTGGTATATGCAACTCTGTGAGGCATCGAGTTCTTATGGCTGCAAAATTTCAAACAACGTTTACATGTTCATCGTCTAGATTTTCAAGTTTGGTGTTAATATTTAATTATTGAAGATAAGCTTCCCAAGTCGCACGTATTATTGATAATCCCTTAAACTTTGTGCTGGTGTACAGTATACTGTTTGGTGTGTCATTTGGTAGTTGTAGGATTTCCTTTACAGCCCTTTTGATCATTTTATCTGCTTTATGGAGCCATACTTTTAGAATTTTCTCTATTGGAACCGACTGGAAAGGATAGATCAAAGTGGGCCCAATAAACTGATTTATAACTAAGTTTTTGACTAGGCTGGAGCAAGTGAGTAGAAGTAAGTTTTTCAAGATTTAATTTTAATTTCTCTAGAACCTGTGTTTCATTAAATACTACTGTGTCCCTAAATGTTGCACCAAGGTATTTAATCTCTTCGTCTGCCCCAATGCTCATAATTGATCCAGCAGTGGTAATCAGTTCCTCCTGTAGAAGCTTTCAGGTTTTAACTATAATAGCATTGGATTTAACTGTGTTGACGTTCAGTCCAATTTCTTGAAGGTGGTGGATAGCACTAGTCACAAGGGCAGATGCTGCTTGCTCGTCTTTTCCTATGATTACAAGATCGTCAGCAAAACACAGGGCTGTAAGTGGTTCGGTGTCAGGAGTTAGCTGAAAGCCATATTTTCCTGAAACGTTTCTAACCGTCAACTCGTTCAGGATGTGGTTAATGCCCCAGTTGAAGAGCAGTGGTGATATGGGATCTCCCTGCATCACTCTTCGCTTAAAGTGGATTTTATCTGTATTTCCACCGTAGGTATGTATTTGAGTAGAATTTCCTGTCAGCATGTTAATTAGAAGTTTCTTGATTTGTTCAGGCAAAGCAGACTTTTCAATGGTAGCAGTGAGGTGAGCATGTCCAATGCTATCAAAAGCTTTGCTAACATCAAGAAACACAATAGATGCTGATGCTTTCTTACTTTTAGCTGTTCGCAGGATTCCATCAATAATATTGAGGTTAATGAACGTGCCAGGCATCATGACGAACCCTCGTTGGTATTGATTTAGGTTAATGTATTCTCGCACTATTTTGTCCAAGCATTTTGCAATTACCCTCCTCACTACAGAGCATATAGTAATCGGTCTCCAGTTCTTTAAGTTGTCCAGGTCCCCACCTTTGTGTATGTTCTTGCTGTCTGGACAGCGTCAGGAACTATACCCGTCTTCAGCATTCTGTTAGTAATGTGAGTAATTACGTCTGCAGCAGCAGGGTGCCTAATTGCCTTTAGTAACACTCTGTCAGGACCAGGGCTTGTATCTATAGCTATAGATTTTATAATTGAGAAAACAAACTCTTGAGAAAATTCTATTGGACTGTTTACATCATCGCACGCAAAAGAATCATAACTGTCCCTTACATAGTTGTTAGGAGTTTCAAATACTTGCTTATAGAAACCCTCAATGTCGTCTTTTGTCATTGGTAATTTGTAGGGCTGATTTTGTTGTAGAATTTTTCTCACGGCTTTCCTTCTTTGATAAAAGTACTCAAACTGTATACGCTCATATGTATATTTTGCCCTTCTTTCCCTGTTCCGTTTGGAAGACCTTTGTGGATTACTGGAGCTTTTGTATTGGCGATTGTTATTTTTTAACTTGCTATCTCTACGGGCTTTGTAGTATTTAGAAGCGGGACTCTGTGGTCCAGGCAGGAGATCAATAGCACAGTGCAAAAATTCTAGGAAACCGTAAACATTACTCTGAAACTCCTCATTAGACATATCTTGTTTCAATATGTTAAGCCAATTCTGAAGTTCATTTTCATAAGCTTTTGCATTGTTATTATGCGATTTAATTTATGAATCATCTGCATGTGCTCTGTTTTCTGAAGTTTTAGTGGCATTTACAGCATCAGCTAATGTATCAGAGTGAATTTTGCTGTTTAACAGGAACTCCCTGTATTCCTCTGGATGGGCTTTACTGATGTGGATTTTAAGCCCTTTATAAAGCTGGCCACAATGTGGACATTGTATTTGGGTTTGTCTCTTAACAGTTTCAACAGCATTAGCCATGTACCATACACAACATTAAACTAAAACTGCAAAACTGTCATTTTACTGAGCTAACCTCTTTATATAAACAAAAGGTAACCAAGCAGTTTCAGTCAGGAGATATGTATATTCTGACAAGAATATATGAGATAATTCTAAAAATCCAAAGTGTGGCTGATGGTACTATACAAATGTAACACAGTGTCTTGGTCACCAAAATTAATGCTCAGCGAGCACGTAAATCACAAAAATTGTGAAATATAGCTGAGCAATCTTCTCTTTTCTTGCCGTTGATCATGGCCTACTATGCATGATTAATGTTGCAAATAACTTCTGATAAATTCGATTTGTCTTCTCGCTTTTGAAAGTCTACTTTGATAAAGGTTGTAGACAGGCCCGGATGTTTATGACATGTCATACTTTGAGGTGGTGGAAAATATAATGGAAGCACAATTTTATCAATGGTAGCAATTATGCAATTTTCATGGGTCATATAGTCATATTTTGACTTTTTTTTTTAACGCTTTGCATAATTTTCTTGTAAATCTTCATATAATCACATTTCCTCATAAATGCTCGTATTTTTGTCATTCTTATATTTCTATTCCAGTTTCACATATGTGCTCGCGGTCATCTCCAAGATAGACTTTTCACATCTCCTAATTCTTGCCTGTAGCATTTCTTAAATTATCTTTCTTAGAAATGAATGTTTCCAGGATTTGGAGCGTAAGCAGTATGTAATTTGCCATTGTAATTCTTCTGTCTGATCGCCCTACAAACTGCGACATTTATTCCATTCTGTGCAGATAGGCTCAGCCAACGCTGGTGTGGAACACAGATGTTAAAATAAATAAACCCATCAAATCCCTTTAGGGCGGGGGTCTCCTACCATTATAAGGAATAACTCTCTCAGGGTGAGTTAGTTCCTGGGAACTCCATCTCTTCAAACTTCATGTTAACGCTCACTTTTCATGTTCACACTGTGTTCCTGTTTCTACTTTGTTAGCTGTCCCATAATTTGCCTCCTCTTCACTCTATAACACGCTTCTCTTGTCCACTGAGGTCCTATTACTGTTCTGAAATCTTGTGCTCATCTTCGTCTTGGTCTTCCTACGTTTCTCTTCTCCTCTTTTGGATCCCCAGTGTCGTCTCGCTCGTCCATGTTGACTGGTTCATCTTGACTCCGTGATCCCCCAACTCTATTTGGTTTTCCCGGCTGTTGTGGTTGCGTGTTCCATGCCACTTCTTTTCCTCAACACCTCATTCCGGTCCCTGTCTCTACAAGTTATGCCCAATAATTTCTCTCCATTTTTCGTTGACATCCTTGTATCCTCTTTACTTGATCTCTCGTAAATGTAGCATTTCAAATCTTACTTTCATTCTAATTTTTGTGTCTAGAGGAATGAATTCTAGGCCCCCAAATTTTCACCATATTCTTAATATTTCAGTTTCTCCTGATCCCCTTTAAGCAGATGGTTTGGCCCAAGTAGATATGTTCTTACAATATTCTATTGTTTTTCCTTCTAATAACATTGGTAATTCTTCTTGGTTTGACATAATTTTTGTTTTGATTGGTTCCATTTCTAAACCCACCCTTTCGCTTCTCTCTGTTTAGTTCTGTTATCATTTCTGTAACTCTTAGTTTTTGCGAATAATACTATATCACCTGCAAATCTGAGATTTGTATGTTTTTTCCCATTCATGTTAATACCATAACACCGATGTTTAGGAGTCTTTATTTGCTGTCATTAAATAACGAAAAGCAATATAAGAAGCATCAGTAGGTGCACTCAGCTCTACATATAGGACCAACCATCCTGACTAAGAGCGTGCGTGCGTGTGTCTGTGTGTTTGTGTGTGAGTGTGTTCCTTAGTTCCTTCTTTGAATGCTACGTTGGCTTTTTGTAAATTTCCATATTTTCCATCATTTTATGCATTTCACTTCCATATATTTGCTTTGTTTTCAGGTCTTTGCTTGTATGACGGAGTTTTAAGTGCCTGTTCATGTAGAGCTTCACCTTGGCGCCAATGAAAGGCAGCGTCGAGAACAAGAAGGGTCACATATTGTCGGAGCTCGCAATTTCTTTAAAGGTCAATCCCTGTGAACCTGCTAGCACTAGCTTTTCACTCTGAGATTGTCAGAAACCACTATGTGACTATTGGCTCACTATTACTTGCAAGAGCAAGGGTTATTTTCTCATTTTTTTTATTATGATCGTGGAAAATATAATTATCCAAATTCAACGACTTTAAATATTGTTCAATAACAACGGGAGTAAATAGCAAAACCAGAATAAATTATACGTATATTTTGTCAGCTTTAAATTAATCGTATCGATTTCAACTCCTTCTCGGCTAAATAATTGGTGGATCATTTCATATCTTCTGTCAGAATAAGAGCTTCTAGAGCAGCTATGGGGAGACTTAAAAAGAGGAAAAGACAGCAGAATTCACCCACTCCACTTTTTGCCGATCAGACTGTGAATGTGGACCTAGTGAAGCAGTTAACATGCTCTGTGTTTACCTGCGTCTAGGGGTGTGCAAAGTTAATGACAGCATGACATATAATAAACATGCATATCATAGCTAATTCGAAACTTAACGTAAAATAGTAGTTTTGTCAACTAAGTTTGAATAAACCTTACTCCTAGCAGTGATATAGATGGGGTCGTTACTAAAGCCACAATTCTTACCGTGTGCATGGGGCTGTTTCGTGCAGTGCTGATGGCTTGCCTCTGGGCGAACACACTCACGGCATAACCGACACTCTTACACACGATGCGTTACTTAAAATGGCGGTTTTAGTCATTACATACTTATTAGTTACGTGTTGCAGAACATCTGCACTGTTTTCCTCTGACAAGGCCTTGTATACTTGGTACGTGCAATATTGTTGCTATAGCCTAAAGCTGACAAAAGACGATCGTCTGTGAGATCAGTACGCGCAGTATTTTAACCTAAGTTTTGAAAAAAAGTAGATGCAAACATTGACATAATTTGTGGTGCAAAATCACGTAACATGATAAATTTTTCATCACACGATAATACCGTTTTTACGTGCCATTTTAATTGGAGTACTGTTTTGTAAGCGAACTAGCTCTAGTTGCACAATATTAGGAGCTATAGTAGCTGCGAAGGACATGTCATCGGTGGATAAACACATTTCATTCTCCATTGATAACATCTGAAAACCTAATTTTGAATTCTTTAAGAAGATTCTCCATAATATTAGAACAATATTCAGCATTCATAAATATGTAGTTTATAGTGCCTAATATATATAATGCCAATTGAGCAGATGATGCAACTGACTTCAAGCTTCTTGAAAATTAGAACGTAACTATTTGCGCCGCGGCATGTTGACTTTGTACACGCCTGATACTATAAGCCACGCGTTCAGCTCTATATGGCATTGCTCAAAACACGACAGAAAATGTGAAGGGAGTGGAAGAGTGGCAAAGTCCACAAAGTCCGCGCGGGCACATAGTCCCTATGCCTGGCCTAGAGAAATTGGGCGAATTCACCGTATATGGAGCTAGGTATAAATGCCAGAATCCCAATGTTGATGTGAATAGCATATTAACCACTGTACTTGTTTATGCAAGAATATTCATTAGAAAGGAGTACTAACGCGGATACATTTATTTTAGCTTATTTTTATTAAGTTTTAATGACCTTGAAGCTGATAGGTCATTTGGACAATGAATGAATGAAATATCAAATGAACCTGGATCCATATAACTTAAAATTGCCCTACATTTTCCTTTTCACGATAAGGAAAAATGCCCAAAAATAACCTTATCTGGATAATTAGCCTAACCCAGGAGCCAGCAAAATGGTCATCGCGATTACACGAATGGTGACGTCAGGAAACGCAACCCGACATGCACATGTCGTACGATTCGAAGGAGGGGTTTGAAAGCTGCAGTAGCGGTGTAAAGGAACTTCTCTTAACACACGTTTAAATTTACACGTGCTTAATAGATGTATACAGATGAAAGAGTTTCTACATGTATTTTCCATTAATTTATTCTTTACTTCATCCGGGGCGTTAAAGTTTTGCATACATCTAACGTTAATTCACAAGCACTGACGTACAAAAAAGTACGCAGGTTTTCATCTGCCAATAGCAATCTGCTTTTAGATTTTATGATCTTTAGTTTAGAAAAAAAATTGTCACGGGCATACACAGAATGGAAGTGAAATGATCCGTCAGACTTTAACAGCAAATTTCTCATGTTGTGAATAACTGGGGCATTCCCATAAAATTCAAGAAATACATTTCACTTTGCGTAAATATGTCTTAGACATTATGGTACTTCAATCAAAATCGTTAGAGCATTTTCGAAGAAATCCACATTTTCTAAAAATGTTCCTTGTTAAGGGTAATCTAAGGGAAATTTTCTTAAATACTTGTACCGCTTTCTTCAAAGATGCTAAACCTAAATATCAAGTTTGATATTTAACAGAGTTTTCGTTTACCAATTGTTTATGCACAACATATACACACATACATACAAGCACGCGCGCGCGCGCACACACACACACACACACACACACACACACACACACACCCACACACACACACACACACAAAGCTTCCTAGAACATTATTTCCGCTGAAATGTCGATATCGAATTTTTCTGTGGAATGCAATATTTTCCACAGCTTCTACACGTATTAGAGAAAGTAACAGTTATATACTGTGTAAAGCTCAAAGCTTACATTAAATTAATAAGTTTCGAATTTCTTGTGTTACTAACTAGTCACGTTGAAAAAAAAAAAACATTTTTTAAAGACAAATGAATCCAACAAACTGTAGATTTATTTGTAACCAGCACTATACTTTTTCAGCAAATGGTGAACTGACTTTTGGGCTACAAAAACGAAAATACAGAGAAAGGAAAAAAGAAAAAGAAATTCCTAGAGTTGGTGTCATATAAAAAGCAATAAAGCGCTCCGAGAGGACCCGTATCTTATAGAAAACTGCGCTGTGCTGTCCTTGATCTGAAACTTAAAACTCATCAAAACTTTACATTTTCATTTCTAACAAGTAGCAACTTAAAGAAAAGTCAGTTCGCCTCTCTCGGCAAGTCATCGAAAGGCTTCATTTAACCTAATTAATCGCTTCGCAGTGAATCGAGATGAATTCGAAATAGAAAACCTAATTAGTTGATAATTAAGTTTCTAAAGAAGTTGAAAGAGACAGCGCTATCAACAACAGTGGCAGTATGCAAAACTTGGCAAGAGCGTTGTTATTAATCTCGGCGTTTTATCTTAATTTTCTTGGCGATGTGAAGGAGCGGGTGGAGAGGAATGGAGAAGACCTACAGCGAGAGACAGGGGAAACTGAATTTGCCAGGAAAACGAACAGTAGATGTGACACATACATACATACATACTTCGCGAGGCTTCTAACGTGATGGCTTTGTTTAACTTGGTATATGTCGCTACGTTCTGCATAATTACTCGGAGTAGGTAAATATCGCTCGATGCGAGGTAGAAGTGTTTCTGAGTTGGCCAACCAACACAATTTCCGATACAGATGTATCCCTGAGAATAGCAAAAAAGTTTTTACAACTAAAGGGACTGAAGAATGACCGAAAAATAATCGAATTGGCGATTTATAGGTTTATGCATATAGATAAACGTTCCCCAAACCTTCAGTCATCGGTTGGAAGTGGAACTTTTTTAAATTCCACCATTTTTAAAGGTCTATCGCAAGCTTTAAATGCCAAGTGCACTACATTAAACGTCCATTTTCCACTTTAAATTTTCGACAGTATTTGAACAAAATGTGGACCAAAACGGGCTCAAAAGTAACCGAATTCGGAAGGGATTGGTTAAGTGGCATCTCGCACAAGGTAAAAGTTATGAATCTGAGAAGAGGGACTACTAGAAAAAAGAGAAGGTGTGACAAACAGGTAATCTGAGTCATGATCAAGATGCATGTGTGTAGAAAAATGGGTTTTTCTCGACTTAACATATTTTAATGCACTGTCTGCTCCATGCGCATTAAATTTGGTGTTATACTCTTAGAATTTTTCTAGCATTTACTCCAGTTGTGCGAGTTCAACTTCAGTCTTTGGTTTCAAAACCTGACAATTTGTTTAGCTTAAAAAATTAAGTACACAAAAAATTAAAAAGAATATGTTGCCTGTCCTCAAACCACACAAATCAATTGGTTTTTGTTGGACAATTACAGTCGTGATATTTTATTTTCTGATGCGTATGGAATATTTTGAATATCAGTATTCTGGCATTGTTAAGAAATTCAATAATTAATTCCCTCAAAACTATAAAACAGATTGTGCTGGAACTTTGTGTGGTAATTTATAACATAAACATTGCTAAGTATTGATTTCATACCTATAAAAATATAGAAAATTGAAAATTCAATCCCAAGGTCCCTCAAGTCATAAAGTCTGAGGGAAAATTGAGTTGGAATACGAATGCTGTCCGGTATGGCATAGTTGCGCACCGCGGTCATTTGGGAGGCCTAGCAAGGGCATAATTTTATTGCGCTTCGATGATTTCAGGTAGGAGAACGGGCAGGGCGTAACTGCGCCTGGATGATTTCAGGTAACAGGAAACAATTAAATATTCTAATGTAAGTTCATCACGTTAAAATTTATACCGGATCTTCATGAACTCATGATGACAAAATTAAATAGTATAGTCATAGCTACATTTGTTTTACCAGGATATATCTGTCTATTTTACCACTTCCGAATTCTTCCATGGTCTTGTTTAAGAAGTTGAGTCTTTCACGATGTCTTATTGCATTTATTTGTATATGTATACTGTTCATAAGAATGTGTGTTATGATTTGTGCGTCTCTTAAAACGGATCAAAATACTGGAAGGCCGGGATGTTCTTGGTAGAACGATTTGTTATAGCTGGTGTGGAATGATTTGCATGCATTTGTAGTTGATTTCCTTGATGCCGAGTTATATGAGGATGGAACGTGGCACCTGCTGCTATGTATGTTTCCAGCAAGTAATCGCTATTGGTATGTATTTGTTCATTCGCGGCTTATCACTCATCAAGTCTTCAATAAAGCAACTTTGCACTCATGCGAGTCAGGAACATCAAGCCGAACGTGCGTTTCAACCATGTACCTATAAAATAAGTTTTTATCATATATATAGATGTCCCAATATTAGACTGACAAACTTTGGGAACTGATAGATAACATTATTTTAAACACTTTTTATTAAGGAAAGGTTTTTTTTTTTTTTTTTTTTTTTTTTTTTTTTTTTTTTTTTGCGGTGCTTCGTTTAAGCGCTAGACGAGTTAATGTCATAGATTACTGCCTCCCGTCCAGTTTAAGTATTTTCGGCGAAATCAACAATGCAAATTAGTATTGCACTTATCTTAGTAAGGCACACAATCTTAATCCAAGAAACAAACGCAGAACACATAAACAAAACACAAACATATCATTGTTTACAGTTCATCACTGCTTTACTATTCAAAGTAAATGTTGGAACGCACGCCCATTGCGATTAACACAAAGAGTGTATCGGCGTGCCCTATTCTGCCATACTTTCGCAAAGAGACCAGCCATTTCTCTGCTTTAAAAGTTTGCCGGTCTAAGTTTGAGTAATAAAGTTCTGATTAACTGTAAACAATGAGATGTTTGTGTTTTGTTTATGTGTTCTGTGTTTGCTTCTTGGATTAAGATCGTGTGCCTTACTAAGATAAATACAATACTAATTTGCATTGTCGATTTTTCCGTAATTACTGAAAGTGTGTGGGAGCCAGTGATCTATGACATTAACTCATCTAGCGCTTAAACAGAGCACCGCAGCAAAAAAACTTTCCTTAACAAAAAAGTGTTTAAAATAATGTTATCTATCAGCTCCCAAAGTTTGTCGGCCTAATATTGGGACATCTGTATATATAAAATTAGAGTGTAATTTGTTTTGCGGTAGGGAATATATGTAATGTAAAAATGTTAATTTGGGCATGTTTAGGGAGATTCCTCTTCAGCCAGTATGAGGTTTTTTATTAGTTGTGTGAGGGATCTTTACAGCATTGGTATGCATTTTTGTTTTTATGTTTTTGTTGACGTTGTGTAGTGTTGTGATTTTGTGTTAGTGTTTCAGTTCCCCGTGTTTCACATCCATCACTCCATAGACAGGCATCCACCCAAGAAGACCATTGATTTTAAATGATGGATGTTGTTTTTTAATATTTGCTGCTGCACTTCACCAGGTGATGAATTAATTAAGTAAATATAAGTAAATTCACCTGCTCCACTCTGATGGTTTTTGTATGTCCTAGTAAAAACCAACACTCTGCATTTTTTGGTACCGAGATTGTACTAGATGAAATCAGCTATAGTGTGGCCACATTCGAAGGACTTCTGCATGAATATCAGTTTAAAAATCAACATATACTTCTTCTGGTTCAAAGTTCAATTCTAGTTCTACACATTGTTTCACACGCTGGTACCTCGAAGTAGACATCGGCCTGTTTTGCCACTAAATACTAATGGCACATAATCTCCATTTTCAAATTCATGAATCGTAAAAAGCCGAAGGAAAAACATTTGGGCAACACTTACATATTCTGTCCATGTAAACTTTCCTTGCTTTACATAAAAACTTCAATTTGCTTTCGCAAGATAATACCACCAACGGGTTTTCTTTGCTATTAACTATTAACATATCTTCAGATTTATCTCGCACTGTTTGTAATGCAGAATGTAAGTCTTCAACGTTCTTCGACATTGGTGGGAACTCTTTGCCTCGTCGAATATGTGCATTTCTGATATTATATACATCGGTTTCTGTAAAATATTTTGTATTATCATTTGATTGCACCTCACGCATTATCAGTTTCATAGATCCTTTACAGATATCTTCCACAGCTTTTCTTTTAACATTGTTCGATACACTTTGTAAGTGTGCAAATCCGCACTGTGGTTATGATCTAGTTTGCTATTTAAGATAATTCGTTTCTTTCGCTATCACACACAATAAATCCACTACATCTTTTTTTTCTATAACGATATCTTAATCCTATAGTACAAGATTTCGCAAAACTAAACTTAAAACCATTGTGAACTATTAGTTCTACGCCCTTTTCACTGAACATAAAAGTTACGTTCATACAAACTGCACATTCACCCGTTCCACTGCCAGTCAGCCATAACTGCTTATCATTAAGGATAGCAGCGATACAATCATGGATAGGGTTGATGACGTAGCATGTTGCTTATCACCCACCCTCACCAGTTAGGCCACGCAGTGCAACTATGCCGGCCGACGTCACAGTACGCTAATTGAGATGGAGATTTGTAGAAATTCTTGTATTTCCTTACAGGTGCTTACAATGGATTTAAGCGATAGTCAACTATTTTAAGAGTCGATCGTTATGTGATAGCGATTCTCTTTGTATGGCCAGGACATAAAGCAAACGAATAACGATACTCTATTTGGGAAAAGTATACATATTTGGAAATTCAAACCAATATTCAGAAAATGACTATCTCTCTCTCTCTCTCCACACACACACACACACACACACACAGACAGAGACAGACAGACAGACAGACAGACAGACAGACAGACAGACAGACACGCACACACACACAGCACCCCCGCGGGTCGACAAAACGTGTATCAGTGAACTCTCGGTATCAGTTTTTTGGGTGAAATGGAATATCTTTTCTATCTCCTGTGCACGTGGCAGAGAAAGTCATTTAGAGACTAATGAAATTCAATAAAATTGTTCTATAAATGTGGTCGCCTAATCCTTTAACACATATTTGTTAACGTAAATCGTTATATTTTACAGTTGAAACATTATTAAATATAAGAAAATTGTATTACTTCACAGTGTTTAGCACTCAATGGTTTTAGCCAGATAATGACTATTAATTATTTGAAAAATATTTTACAAAATTCCTAAGCCGCACTGTATCTTTGCTAAGCGTTCGCAAACATTTCTACGACAGTATTGTGTTAGGAATCTATTTATAAAACAGCCCACTTATATTAGTCTAATATTTGTTACCTGACATAAAGTAAAACGACCACCTTAAAATATGAAAAATAATTCCTTTATAATTATTTGTTTATGCCAACAAACTTACTGTTGGTGTTTTTAAACACACGAGCCATGTGTGGGCAATGTTTAAGAGGTGGAATCAGGACTGAAAAATTCAATGCACAGCCGGGATTTGAACCACGGGTCTACCGCTTCACGCGCGACTACTTTAACCACTAAGCTATCATGGCCAACCTGCCAGTGTGACATGAACTTCCCCAACCGATTTTTACTTTTCCCCGGTAGACTACAAGGTAATCTCACATCAGAGATAAATACCCCAAAGGCGACTTACAATAATTGTAAGCTTTATGCTCCGGGTTTAAGTAACATTTTAGATGGTAATTGCTATTTTTTATGTCAACATACTTACTGTACCAGCAGTCTACAAATATTAGGAACCTTGGCGCGTCTCTGTGATCTGTGTGTTTTCAGCCTATAGCCTCCTGTGGTTCCATCACTTCATCACTTCCTTCTGGGGACTGCGCAATAGAGCTATGTAGGTCGCAGTGTGCGAGGTGTTCCCCTTTGTTGTATAACCTATAACTGTAGTTAAACGAGTAACCTTAAAAATGTTTGCTATGACATAAATACGAAAATTTAAGAGAAAACATTACTGTAATGTGAAAACTGACAAGAAAATGACAAAAAATTTCGTTAAAAAGCCAAAATATGACTATATAACCCTTCAAAGGTGCATAATTTTAACCACCATAGATAAAATCATGCTTCGCTTATATTTTCCATGAAAAAAAAAAAAAAAAAGAACACACACACACACACACACACACACACACACACACACACACACACACACACATACACACAAAGAAAAATAATGACATCTTGTAAACATCCGGGTTCTGCCAATAACAATCTCACAATTACAGGAAGAAGGTGTGTGATGCCCTTGAACTGGTGAACATTTATTATGAGTTAGAGATAAACGAGGGAAAACGTATTAGATTTAACAGAAAATAAATGTTTGTTATAGCTTTTCACTGTTGCTTCAAAGAAAATACATAAAAACTGGTGCACTTGTTTTTCCAGCGGAACGCTTGAATCCAAGGCTAAGAAGTGGCAACACTGGAAACAAAAACATGCTAACTCGGTACATCCTTCCACCTTACGTGGTGATGTTGGTGAATGTGTAAGTGCCAAACTACAGTGTGTGTTGGGTTGGAATGAAGAGTACTCTAGTTTCTGCAAGATTAGTGACATTCTGAGTGGCAAGCTGGCAACGTTCCATAAAGGTGAGTCTCAACTGAACTCTAATGATATGACTTATTTCAAATATCCCCCAATAACACTTTGCAATATTGAGAGATCTTTTTCCCGTCACAAGTCAATGTTGTGTATGCATAGAGAAGATCGTTCCTTTTTAAACAAAACTTTAAAATGTATGTAATTTACTATTGTAGTTTTTTTACGTCCTTCAAAATATGACATTTATTTCCTTGTATGCAGAACTGAGAGTTAGCTCTGGAATGAGTAATTCAATAAATTCAAAATGTAGCAATAAAATTAATATTGTTTATATATTTATCATTGAGTGTGCGAAAGTAGATTTTCAATATAATGCTAATTTAAACAGCACTAAAATTTTGAAGATTTCGAAAATACATCCCAAAAATTTTAGGTCATATTTATCGTCATATTTCCTAATTTTCTAGGTTATAAATGCTTCCATACTTCTTGCCTCCATCTTCAGGTCTTAAACATTCGGGCTCTGGTAATAACTCTGAGACCGTTGATCATGTAATGGGTACTATGGCCGCTGAAACGCTTAGTCAGTAGATGCAAGTTCTATAAAGTTGAAGGATATTTGGCGACAAAATCGAACTGTATATACTTGAAAGATCCACCAAGTGATCGTCGTGTAACCCATTGAGATGCACACTTTTAGTATTGTTCCACATGGAGTTACTGCGTTTACAAATATATGTATGTAGAGCTGTACTCATTCTTATACTATTCTTTCAAATGTTTATTTCTCTATCTACTTCATTTTAATTGGCATAAGCATTTTCAGAAATTATCGAATTGCTAATTTTCTTGAAGGTGCAAGTGGAATATGGGAATACAGAGGCTTTAAGCGATAGTGAAATATTTCAAGAGCTGTTTGCTATGCTTTGCAAGGCCAAGAGACAATAAAAGAATAACACATTCCTATTTGAGAAAAGTGTAAGTCAGACATGGGGAAGAATGATGATAGGAATGCAATCAAGTATCTACTCTCTCCACTTAACGACACAACTTGAAGGACTGAGCGGTTTTCTGAGGTAGACAGACAATAGCGGGAGGCGTGCCCTAGTAGCTAATCGCTGTGAAGCAGTGGTCGTGGTTAAAACTACGATGTGGGGGAAATGACATTGAGTCAGTTCACCCCATATGTATTGGCAAATTCAAACGGATAATAAAGAGTATCTCGGAAATGCTTTACTAAAGAAAAAAGAATTATTTGATATTAATTGTGTGTTTTAACGAGATCCACAGTTTTTATTTAGTGAGCTTTTATCTGCCTCTTACTGTTTACAATTTATGCAAAGATCATCCAAATAAAGAGACCTTATGAGAGCTTCAAGGTATGACTTAGAAACTGCCATGGAATCGACTTTTTGTGGCCGTCACTGGATACTGACTGCCCCTTGTGATGTTTATATGGCGTACGGTTTTAGAAGGCATATGAGCAGAACCAATGCGTGCGCACGGTGGCTGCACTGCTGCCAAGTGATGCGCCAGAGAGCGGAAGTTACGGGGAGGGAACGAGGAAAGTAACATTTGTCGTGTCACAAATTGTCAGAAGGAAAACTTACGCAGCAAAGGATAATGATGATAACATTATAAACTGTAACACTCGATATTAACGTACTTATTTACACGCGCTTCCTCAGATGCCAATTCCTTGGAAAAATTGTACACTCTAAAAGTATTTCTGGCCTGAGAGCGGAGTACTTTACCCTTAGTACCTGCGCCACTGGTACCAGGCTTTGAAAGTGACATTGTTAACACTTCACTAAACACAATGTAAACATGTCAATTTTCTGCTTATTGTCACAGTTACACAAAACACAATTTGCGTTACGGATTGGTCTTGAACCGAACTAAAGAATTCGCTCGTGACTGCAGTGATTCGTGGTCAATTAACTTATGAACTAAATATACGCAGTTCCTAACGACACTTCGTAATGTCTTACTCCGTAACTGCGTAATGAAAAGGAATAAAACACATAGGCAAGATCGGAAGTTGCATACATAAGCATATACACGGGAGTCAGTTGTTTATTCTCGAAACAATAACTCGAGAACCATACGTCGAACTCCACCTCATGTGGCTTCTAATATTGTACGCCTTATAGCTATGGCACCCTCCGACTGAAGATCGGAAGTGGGAAAACAACAGATAATTATGTAAGCGTCTCCAGAGAGACAAGATTGGACGTTTTGGTTGGTTTTTGTGTCTCTGGACTATTTTTCAGTCCATTCATAGGGAACTAACTAACCGCTAGGTGGAATCAATCTACCTACTTAAGGTGAAAATTGCGATCTAGAGGAATGGGCCATTGCTTATGCACTTAGCAATGCCTGTGATGCCAAAATTGAAAGATGACGTCGCCATTTTCCGGGCCTATTGATAGCAAACAGAACATGTTCTGTAGCCGAGATTTCAACTATTCTACTATAAAAATATGCAATACATTTAAACCAGACTGATGGTGCACATTTTTCTAAAGAGGGTTGGTAATTTATTGTGGAGAGTACAACAGTTTGGGTAGGAAGCTCCCACCCCATGCTTCCC
>CM060965.1:99538447-99698447 GCA_030765045.1 Tenodera sinensis | reverse complement strand
CTCCCCCCCACTGGGAGATCTGGCGCGGGGTGCACTCAGCCTCGTTAGGTCCCCGAGGGGTCAATTGAGGAGCTACTTAACAAAGAAGTAGCGCCCTCATGTTTCGTAGGCCGCATAGCCGGCCGGGAAGTCTCGGGACACTGAGCACGTCCCACCCTCCAGTACTGCACCTCACTCACGGCGCCTATAGTGGACAAAGGTGGGGGACGCAGCGGCCGGGTGATCAGCCTTGGCCCGCGAAGGGCTATTGCGCTAGAGGTTATTTAATTAATTTATTTTTTAAATTTTAAGTAGGTTTCTTTTAAATCCTGCTAATACCTGGAGGAAGAGAAAAAGTAAATTGCACAGTCTTTTGTGACCAGCATCTTTTGTTGAATTTACAGTAACAAAGTCGACATTATTGCAGGCTTTTGCCTCAGAGGTTCTGGATTCTAGTACCAAACTAAACAGGGACAATTTTCTTTAGAGACATTATTTTCTAGCATTTTACAGCTTAGAGAATGTAGGGTAATGCATACCTGACAAAGTGCTTAAAACTACTGTTCATCAAAACAAAATAATGTCCAAGATATGTTTAAAATATCAATTGTTATGTTTAAAAATTTGTGTTATATGAAGCAACATTTTTCTGTTCTGTGCAGAATCCACACTCAACAACTCATCCCAATGCCTGAAGAGTTAAAACAATATGACTTTTTCGAAGGTACTTTTTGAGTCCCACTTTTTGTTCTAGAATGCTGATGTATAAATTAGTGTATATGTTGAGTTTTAATTAAAGTAGTATCAGAGATAGCGGTTCTCTTCGACTGGATGAACCGTCTTGTAATTTACAGCTTTATTGCTCTGTATCCCCAGCGAGGTGAACTTTCTGATGATGCTGCTGGATTTTCGCTATGATTAAGAAGAACATAAATTCTGAACTACAAGATTTTAACGGGATAATTTCCTACAAATCTGCCCTGGTTAATATCATGACAGACCCAAGATCCGATGTTAGCTGCCGATAACTACGAGGACAATTCAGAAACTAACTTCCGTTGTGATATAGCGCGTTAAGTAATGGAGATAGCACCACTATTATTACACCGCCGTGCAGCGTAATTCAATGCGTTTCCAGACATGCTAGTGAAAACGTCAAACTATTACACTTTTGCTCAACATAACCTTACTTAATGAGTGCCACGCTAGAAAATCCCTGTGAAATGCAAGGTGCGTAGTGGTATAAGATTTTTTTAAAAAGCTTAGGCGGACGAGTCATTAAAAACTGTCCTGGTATGCTGACAGCCAGTGTTGTGCGTTTACATGACAAGCCTCGGTAACTTTCAATAAGTTTGAACGAGACAGTTTGATCATTCCCCTTACAGCTTCGTCCCAAGTAAACTTCATCTCTTCAACCACATAAAGTGTCTTAAACTTTCTTCTTTTTTGTGTTTTTAAAGAAGTCTTATAGCACCACGAAACACAAATTTGGTAGGATTTTTAAGCGCGCCATTTACTTTGTAATATTATGATGAGCAAATACGTAGCAGTGCGATGCTTTTGGACACCCACTGAATTATGTTGCACAGCGATGTAAAAATGGCGGTGCTATCCTCACTTCTTCCCGCGCGACGTGACAACGGAGGTTACTTTCCGAATTGCCTTCGTAAATATGCTTGGGGAGAGACTTCAGCTCATCAAACATATGAAGGTGGACGGCAATGCTGCGCGACAATGCTTAGATCGGAAGATCTCCGTCGCCTTATGTATGAGCATGGAACATTTAACTCCCCTGGTTTGGGGAGGGGACGACCAAGATCTACAATTCCAGCTGTAGAGGAGGAGATTCTGGACGCTGTGGACGCCACTCTTTCTATCAGCACACGAAGGTTAGCGTTGCAAGTGAATGTTTCCTCATACGACTGTGGAGATTGTTGCAAGCGCATCAGTTGTATCCTCCTCATTTGCAACGTGTACAGGTCCTGTCATCAGCAGATTACCCTGCACGAGTTAGGTTCTGTCAGTGCTTCCTGCAGCAGTGTGGTGCAAATCCAAACTTTTCTACCATAGTATTATTTACAGACGAAGCGCTGTTAACCCGCAATACAAATTTCCACAATCAGCATGTATGAGCATATGAAAACCCACGTGCAACAGTTCCATCTTATGTTCTTCCTCAAAATGTGGGCCGGTGTCATTGGCGATCGATTAGTTGTACCCCATGTACTTGAAAACAGACTTATGGGACAGGCGTACACAAACTTCCTGGAAAACACCGTACCTCATGTTTATGAAGACACTCACTTCTTGTATGATGACGCTTCTGCACACTTCAGTCGTACGAATCGCCGGTACTTGGATCGAAGGTTTCCTGATCGTTGGATAGGTAGAGGTGGCCCAATTGCTTGGCCTCCACGCTCACCTGATTTAAACCCCCTAGATTTCTACTTGTGGAATCATTTAAAATAATTGGTGTATTCGTCTTCGATGCCTGATTTGGAATGCCTTCGAAATTGAATTGTGGCATGTTGTGAGGACATGCGCAGTACTCTTGGAGTCTGGGATCGTGTTCGTAGGTGAATGAAACATCGATGTGAGGTCTGTATTTAAGCAGGAGGTGGACATTTTCAACATTTTCTGTAATGACAACGACCTGCAGAAAGAAAAACGTTCCGGTGAATTTCAGTGTTGTGAAGGTCATAACTCGAAAATGTAGCATTTGTGGACACATGTGGTAATGATAACATGATTATCTACAAATGGGGAATACATACCTGAAATTATGCCCCCTATTTTTGTATATTGTAAATACCAGTTTCAGAACAAGGGTACACAAAATGAATTTAGTAAAATGCGCTGTTCGCGAGTATCTCTGTTTCTTATCGTCTTACAGGGTAGCGCAAGGGGTGAGGTATAACTACTGCTATTGACAGTTGCAACAAGGTCTAGAAGCGTTGCACTTTAATGAGGACAAGGAAATGTAGGGGGCGGCGGGGGGGGGGGGGGGTAGATAAACCTGACCTTGTAGAAAAGCCACGTTTTAATTTTTCCTAGATTTATCTCCAAATTCCTAATGCCTATTATGCAAAAGTTTGAAAATGTTGCTTGAAATAAGCATCATTTATTGGGTTAAACGATTCTGTGTTATAAGGAAAGCGTTACCTTTGTCCTTATCGTTAGAATCGCAAAAAACGTGCACATCTTTACAGTAAACATAATGCAATATTATATTGAAAAATATAAAAGCGTTTGATCCTTCTACAAATTCTCCCTATATTTACACTGGAATTAAAATTCGTATCGAAATACTTCTAAACATGTTTGTCTATTACGTTATATTACATATAGTTTCTGCTTTCAAATGAAAGGCTTTCTTGTAATACCTGTGCAATAAACCGCCTTTCTTCAGTGGCATTTAATTACATTTCTGTTAATTTGCACAGTTTATGAAATTTGTCGATCTGTATTATCAGCTTGCCATTAGACCAAAAATCTGGCGACTTATATCTTCACAAGGGGTGCGAAGCAAACAAGTTACAGCCACCAGAAATAATCAATAGTTCCCTTTCACGCCGACGTATCATTGGTTATAATGATGTCCAGCCAGTGGTGAGTTGCATGAATATTGTGTCTTTGGAGAGGGGTAAAGAGAGGGAAAGAAGGGAAAGCTACGAAGATCTCGTTAAATAATTATGATAACCTTGCATTTTACTAAATTCGCTTTCGCATACATGCTAAGGGGACATACTAATTCGCAATGTTATGAAGCGGCTATTTCTGTGTACTTTTCAATCTTGGAAGAGAATCCTCGTGTGGATAAAGGTATATATTTTTGATACTGACAATACACTTCCTTAATGATATTGTTGTGCTCATCTCATTCGCAAATGACGATCGCAGGGCCCAAGCTGCCACCAGCAGATATGCGGGTTCTCCACTTACGTCACACTTACGTAATATAAATTTACATTATATCAGAAGCTGAAATGACATTTGTTTCTCAACTTTAGTATAAGGTGTATTGAAAATACTGCTTTGCGTTCCATCCAGTCCTAGTTAGTAAGTGGCCAACTATTTTCACTTATGCAACTGTTATTTTTATATTTAGAAAATCGAGTAAATGTTCCGCCTTTGTGATCAAAAGTATGAAGAGAAGTGGCAAAAAGCAACAAATATACCTTTGAGCACATAACAGTTTAGTACGAGAACTAATTTTATTAAATGTGGTTTTATCATATCTTCCTCTGTCTGTCATATCTTAAATCTGGGTCATTTCGGTTGACAATTATAAACAATCATAACGATTACAATTATTTTACATTTTACAAACCTACTGCTTTAGGCTTATCGTAAACTTGACATTACAAAATCAGACAAGCGGCATCCAGATAATGTTTACTTTTTCCACTACTTACTTAGAGCAAACAGAGGAAATTTTGCGTTCCACCCAAAAATTTGATAACCATATTTCATCGGAATTATTAAGCTGGTTCACAACCATTGGTAACGGTAACGACAACCAGAACGAGATAGTTGAAATACATGTTTTCAAATGAGAGTGTTCAGAACCGATAGGTTGCTATTTCTGGCCTTGGAAAGGGAAAGAAGATTTGACCAAGTTTATACTTTGTGTTCCCGTTACCGGGCACAGCATGCAGGCCAGTTTTTTTGTGTATAACTATTTTCGAGACATTCCTTGTTATTTATTTGAATTTTCAAATACTTGTACTTTTCTCAAGCAGGAAGTCGTTCGCTTTCCTTTTATGCCAGCCCATGCATAGAGAATGCAATTTCAGAGAACTAATGTAGCGATCAGGTCTTAAAATATTTGACTATCGACTAACTCTATTATACCTACAAGGAGATATCTAATAAAATCATTTCTACAAATGCCTATCTCGATTAATATGTAGTGGATAAAATAATAAGGTTTTGTTGGTAATTTGTTGAAAAATGAGTGGAGAGAGTGTTGTGAATCTAACGCATCGGTTTTTTTTCATAGTGATGATTGAAAAAACCTGACATTTTAAAGCCCTCACATACGGCTTGATCCGTTATTTCCGTCAAAATAATAAATCTGAGCTTTGTTGTTGCTTTGTCATTAATCTTTCTGACTGTATTCACCAAGCAATATGGATCCGTTGTGGCATGTTAGACTGTCGTTTGGGAGGTCCTGGATTCGATTACTGGTGATTTCCCTCTAAGCCATGGGGTTTCCGTAGTTTTCCCGGATCGGCAGGAGAATGTTGCAGTGAATCCTTGCACACTACCACTTTGTCATTCAGTTTCTGAACTCATTACTCCCTACATTGACATCTACTAAGGCTTATAGGACCAGGTGACGGTGTTCGGCTTGTTACGGCTGGGCGGTGGAGGTGGGTGGTGTAGAGGATTCTTCCTGGCATCATTGGTGATTACTCAGCCATCTCCAGGTTCTCTAGGGCGGGCGCTCCTTCGGGATTAGGGGCTTATGGGTGGACTTGTGCGGCGTGGGATATCTTAGGGACCCCGTTCATGCTTGCTCACGTAGTCATTAGGGCATAGTTCCTCATTCCTTCGCCCCAGGAGATATGGTAGAAATACAAAGGGTCGGATCTACTATTGCAGTACTGTTCCCCGTTGTGGGGATCCCTCTGTTCATTTGTACCTTTACCATCTAGTGCGTCCCGCAGGGAAGTGTACTAAAGTGAATTGAAAATGTATCAGGATTAACACGAACTACACAGAATAATACGCTTTTTAAGAATAGTTTGTAGATGAGTGAGTAGAGAAGGTCATGTGAAAGCCACACATAATTTTAACTATACTGAAGTTCAGGCTACGAGCGATACAAACCGGAAGTTGCACGCAGGGTAAGGGGATGGTGCAGATGAGAGGGGAATAGGTTTCATCATTGCCAGGTTTAACCATGAAAGTTTATGTTTTAGTTCTGTTTTTAAATTTTCAACAAATCTATTATGAAACGAAATGACTGTGTACGAGCAGTTCTATATGTAACACTGGAAATGAATGCTTCGTTTATTTTTCCCTGTACTTTCAATTGGTTTTCGTCTGCTAAAGCACAACATTTCAACTGCATACGGAGCACATGGTTGCCACATCTCTATTATGTAATGTTTCGTGTTCGTCTTGTTCAGAACCGAATAGTTGGAGGTTCAAGTGTGGCAAAATGTGTTAACTGATGATTATTCTTTCATATTAGTGTGCTGTATTATTAGTTAAAATGGAAGCAACGTCATCAGAGTGGTATAACATGAAAAGAGTTCGTAAAACTCGCCACAATGTTGCAACACTTGATGCCCAAACACGTGATGGACGTACATCCGGTATGTATCGCTCATACCCTGAATTTTAGTATAGTATGAAACAGTAAAAAATCGTCTCTTCTTTTACAGGAACGAGGAACCTTTGTATTTTTGTAGCTTTCTCTGCCTCAGTATTGGCTTCTAAGTTTTACAACTCTGTAAAACACGTCCATGAATTAATTCATAAACAGGGTGAGCCATTTTAGTATCTTTACGGCCCCACAACAGTACTGCATCAGGATCATCAGGAAAAGATCAGGCACCGGCTATGTTATGCACGATGCTTAGCAAAGTACATACAGTGCAGCAGTTGCGACTAGGGGATCTAATCTGAATTAATTTGTAATTGAAATAAATCTTTAAATATGTCTCAAGCGCAGGACTCTAGCTATAAATTCATGTATACAACTGTGGAGGAGTTAGATTCAATGCATTTCTATACAAATGAAAAAAAAAAAAAAAAAAAAAAAAAAAAAAAAAAAAAAAAAAAAAAACATTACATGAAAGGTGTATTATACAAGTTTTACTTTTGGGACACTGAAAGTGTGTGTGGTCAAACATTGCAAAAAGTCACAAAATAATAATTTTTAAGTAAACATTTCTGACTGGTATAGGTAAATAGTTCAATCTGTCACATATAATTCAAGTCTTTATTGTATTACCCCTTTTATATATATAATATTCTTCTGCTTTTTCAACTACAGGGTTTAGGCCATTTGACCTGATCCAACTTCAGGGACAATGTCGTTAGTTTATCTAGTACTTGGTCTTCTTATACTTCTTTGGGCTTTTGGTTGGTAGTTTAGGAGTAATCATGGTAGTCTATTTTCTTTCATTCTGATAACGTTTTTATTTTCTTGTATTCTATCACTTAGTTTAAATGTTTCTTCATTTCTTTGATGGTCCAAATAGGCTGATACCAGCTACACTCCTTAAACATTTAATTTCATGAATCCTAATTTTCTTGGTTCATTCCTATTTAAGGACAAATTTTCACAGAGATAAGCTAAAAGAGGAACAGCCATTGTTTTGTAAAATTTCATTTGTGTGTCTTGCAATGTTTTATTTTTTAGTGTTCGTCGTATTGCTCCGCACATTCTCTGAATTCTTTTAACTTTAAAGTCTATGTCTTTTGTTTTATGGATGTAATGTTGCAGCCCAAATAATTAAAAGAACATACTGGTTCTATTATCCTTCCTTCTAATTCAATTTTACATCTTACATGATCTTTTCCTTGAAATGCCATTGTTTTGTCGTTTTGGTCGATATCAGAACAATCAATATGATTCAAATGAGCTTTTCCTTATCCCAAAAAGAACCAGGTGTGTTTAACTTTAACTCAGTTTTTCTCCATTTTTAGAAAAGCTGGGTTAGACCACTGTTGCACTGACCCCTCAATTTAATGGCTAGAACCTGTAACCCTGTATATAATTTGAAATTAGCTGTTCATCTCCAGCTACATATTTGCTTTGGAGCGACTGTATCTAGTTTGATTAAGGCAGCTTTGTTTACGTTATCGCTGCCCGGTATTTCATGGGCTACTTCACGTGCAGTAAATTTGAAGAGGCAGGCACTGAAATGCTTCGCTCTGCTTATAAGTAACGCTATCTGCCTCATCCTACATCTTCCTTAGCGTTTTCTGTTCGCTCAACACCCTATATATAGATGCATAGGACAAGTACGAAAGTGATGTGTTGAGAGTGAGAGAGAGAGAGAGAGAGATAGAGGAGGAAGAGTGCGAGGGGCAGAAGGGAAGGAAGTAAGGAATAATGACGACAACATTCAAAGTAGCTTACACAAGAATGGCTCTTTTGGGGGCGCCACAAAGAGTAAAATATCTTCGAAGGGCTGGAGAATGAAGAGGACATACGAACGCTCGCACACACTCGATGGGGCGATCTCCTTCCGCCCTTCCGCCCGCTAAAAATAATAATAAAAAGTACAGTGAAAAGTTTTCGTGTTGTTTAGTTTGAGCAGATTTTAATTAGCTGCCTAAAGAATGCTGTGAACAATTGCATCTCTGTCTTAAGCCCCCATCCCTGCCGCCTAGCTCCTTACGTCCCAAACAACGTACTTTTTTATCTCAACTCCATTAACCGTCTTGCCACCGCTGTCGCCTCCGTTGTACCGAGTTTTTCCTCTCGTTCGTGCTCACAATCTATTTCCAAAAGGCAGCGCCAGGGAACCCTGCCTGCCTGCCTGTGGAAAAAAGGGGAGAATAATTGAGAGAAGGGACTTGATGAACAGAGTAAAAGAGACTAAGAAAAACTTCCGCAGAAAAAGTTCAGATTTTGCGGGATGTGTGATCTGCACATGATAGAAAGGCATTGGACTAAATCACCCATTATTTTAATCTTAGCACAGGATATCTTCTTTGTTCCTTATTTCCTTCCTCCTTACTGTTAATTATATTTTTGGATGCCAGTATAAAATCTGGGAAGAAGCAATTAACTCGAGCCGTTATAGCTCACTTAAGCAGGTCTTGGCTCGTATCCAGAGGGAACTGGCCCACTTACGCAAGGCATATTCAACAAATAATTTTATATAATGATCACTTTCTATTGATCTAACGATGTCATAGGTTACTAGCGCAATAGTCATTTAAGAAA
Organism: Tenodera sinensis; assembly: GCA_030765045.1. Lineage (NCBI taxonomy): Eukaryota > Metazoa > Arthropoda > Insecta > Mantodea > Mantidae > Tenodera > Tenodera sinensis. The sequence continues at coordinate 99,689,554 of CM060965.1, read as the reverse complement.
CAAATGTACTCTTTTAGCTAGCATAAGCGAGAGCATCAATTTTCACAAGTGCCATGACAAAGACAAATATGTTATGTTGCACTCACACGACTATCGCTCGAGTTCTGGTATAGTCAACTCGTCCTTATGCAAGAGCTTATTTATGTTCGAAGGCATGAGTGATAAAATTCAGGGCCAAACTCGCTCAATGGACAGCTCTAGTGCGTCATACGTTCTTATATGACAAACAACCTCTACAGAAAAGTTTAATTTGTATTTTCTCAAAAATGGCTCTAACGATTTTGGTGGAAATATCATATGTTTAAGATATTTTTATGAAAATGAAATATATATCTCGAGTCTTCTGGGAATTTCCTCAGAAGTCCTTTTCATCCTCTTTAAGTTTAGCATAGCTAGAAACCGTAAGAGACGAACAAAAGTTTAGAAACACAACAAAAAATAAAAGTAACCCAAACTTCTCTAAAATATTTTGGATACTTGCTTTTGATGCTTCAGGGAAATATATTAATTCTTGCGGGGATATCGGTTGTGCTAGTAATAAAGCTTAGTGCACAAATAATATAGATCTCGTTAAAACACAATTTATGTCAATGCATTTTTTGTTATTTGTCTGAATTTCAAATAAAAATCCCCCCTCCCCTCTCCAAAATACTCTTTACGTGTAAATTTTTTTTTTTAAAAATAAAGCTTTTATATAGTTGTTTATTAGAGGTTTAAAATACTTGTGTCAAATTGATATAAATGCATTGTTGTTTTCTTTCCGTTGGCCATCAAAGAACGGAATTTCAAAGTCATCACATCGCCACCAGTTTTAAAATATTTTACTATCGCTTAAATTATGCCAACAAACTTGCTGCTGTTGTTTCTAAACACACAAGCCGTGTGCGGACAATGTTTAAGAGGTGGCTTTCTTGAAAACATTCGTGTCGCTTTCATGGAAAACGCTGAATATAAATATATTATATCAAGTTTGATATTTAACCGACCTTTCGGTTTTGACTTACGTTCTTTACATCCACGCTCCCCCGCTCACTCACGGCTTTTTCTAAAATGCTTTTTTTATTCAGAGAACTCAAAACTGTATTTCCGGTGAAATCTTGGTATCAAATTTTTGGATAGAATGCAATACCTTCTTTATGTACTATGTACATATGTGTGATAAAGTAAAAAATAGATCAACCTTAATTATAAAAATATTTTATATTATTTGTGTTATTTAATATTTTATTGAAATGTGTCACCAAGCTGTTAGTATAATTATGATTTTAATTGCATTATATATATTTATTTGAAATTGAATAGTAGGTTTAAAATTATTATTTGCACACATCGTTTATGCAAATCTAACATTGTATATTGAAAATAATAATAATAATAATAATAATAATAATAATAATAATAATAACGACAACGACAACGACAACGACAACGACAACGACGACGACGACGACGACGACGACGACGACGACGACGACGACGACGACGACAACGACGACAACGACGACAACGACGACAACGACGACGACAACGACAACGACAACGACAACGACAACGACAACGACAACGACAACGACAACGACAACGACAACGACAACGACAACGACAACGACAACGACAACGACAACGACAACGACAACGACAACGACAACGACAACGACAACGACAACGACAACGACAACGACAACGACAACGACAACGACAACGACAACGACAACGACAACGACAACGACAACGACAACGACAACGACAACGACAACGACAACGACAACGACAACGACAACGACAACGACAACGACAACGACAACGACAACGACAACGACAACGACAACGACAACGACAACGACAACGACAACGACAACGACAACGACAACGACAACGACAACGACAACGACAACGACAACGACAACGACAACGACAACGACAACGACAACGACAACGACAACGACAACGACAACGACAACGACAACGACGACGACGACGACGCACTTTTATGCACTGCTTTTTCTGGATCTGATCAATTCTTTCATTTAAATTTAAGAAAAAAATTCACTTGTACCGGAATATCATGTATAAGATAACTTGCAGCAGCAATATCACTGATGCAAACGGAAATTTCCCCTTGAGTTTGATGACCTGGCCTTTGGAACAGAAATTGATACACAGACTCGTGTAGTATGCCAAACGGAATGGACTGAGAGCGGGAGATCGCTCGAGTTCTGGTATGGCCAACTCGTCCTTATGCAAGAGCTTATTTATGTTCGAAGGCATGAGTGATAAAATTCAGGGCCAAACTCGCTCAATGGACAGCTCTAGTGCGTCATACGTTCTTATATGACAAACAACCTCCTCAGAAAAGTTTAGAAACACAACAAAAAATAAAACTGGTCTAAGATACTTTGAATACTTGCTTTTGATTTTTCTGGGAAATATATTAATTCTTGCGGGGATATTGGTCGTACTAGTAATAAAGCTTTTATATAGTTGTTTATTAGAGGTTTTCAATTCTATACGTATGCAAAATATTTAATATTTTGTTACTAGGTAACTATCACATTTTAAAACTCTTGCCTCGATTGTAGGATGCTTTACATATTACGCGTTTAAAGATACACATGGCAGTCAAATTTATATTAAATACTTCTTATTGGAAGAGCTAATTTCCTTTCAGTTGTTCGAAGTAAGTTGTGTATACAAAATTCGTGTTTAAAGGCTTATCAGCATAGTGAGAATCACCTTACTGTAGCTTGCCAATGCATTTTGTTCATTGAAACACGCTAAAAGAGCTGCCAACTGCATTATGTGAGAATATAAGTGATAAATTGGCAGTGAATTCCAGTAATCAAATATACAAGATAAAAACAAATTAACTGAAAAGGCTACGAGGTGCAAAAAAGTGTTCTCGTCTAAATGAAAACGCAATGCTATCATTTGCCACCTTTTTGCGCTCCGTGTATGGCCAACCACAACGCGTTATTGGGTGTTAGATGAAACCTGTTTCACTATACTGTTTTAGGGAGTATCAACAGCTACTTTAATTGCCATTGGCTGCAGAGCTGCACAGCGAGGAGTAACAACATATAGCCCTGTTTTAATGTTTTCTAGCGCACTCAAAATAAAAATATACAAGAGCATCGGATGAACAGGGCTGTCAACATGTGGCCATGGAATTTGTTGTGATGTTATGTTTTTATGCTGAGCAGAATAAAAGAGATGTGCTTCGTGAAATGTGTAATACTTTAAATTACTAAAACGATTAACACTAATTTGAATACTTACGTTACTAGAAAATAGACAAAATATGCAGACTAGTTTGCAATAGCTGTTTTCCCACACTTCTTTATGGAACTTTATCGCTTAGGGAAATAAGACGAATGACGACATGCAAGCACCGAATGGAGAGGAATTTGTTGCAGAATATACCTAAAGGATGAAATTAAAAATAATTATTTAAGTAGTTTTAAATGTGAGAGGTATATGCAGAATTGGCTAGAGGATATCTCCAGTGTGAATTCATTCATATTTATTTACAAGAAGATATGTTCAAGAACAAGGCCGAGGTCCACCAGACGAGACATTTGATTTAATCAACAGTATGGAGATCAATTAAGCAAAGTAGAATACTGAAGCTTACTCTACGTGAAGCAGAAAACAGTAATATTTTTTTCAATGAAACACGTGGGTCATACTGAAAGTCGTGAGCAGCAATTACTTATTAAGAATCTCAATCTTTATCCTTTAGACAAATAAAGTACATCATTCAAATATTCAAATTTTTCTTTCACTTTTCAACATAGTCTCTATTTGTTTGCACACATTTCCCTCGTCGTTCTGCATGTTTGAAAATACCCTTACGATAGAAGAACGTTCCAACTTTCACCATTGACTCTGGTGTTTTGCAGAAACCTCTAAAAGTAGTTTTAAGCTATCGTTGTTCTCTGAAGTTTGTGGCTTTAGGTCAATTGGGCCCAAACCTTTCGAGAACCTAAGCTTTCAATCATTTGTTGCACTGTCCTACTGCAAGTTTTGCAGGAATTTGAACCACAGGGATACGCCTGACATCTCGTGGCTAAAGAGATAGACAGGCTACGTAGTAATATTAATTTGATACATGGCTAACATTGCATACCGTCATGATAAAACTGTATCTTTTGCATGAATTCAAAGAGTAATTTTGTTGGTTCGCTAGATTATGCATGTATTAAGCGATTGTGGTTTCACTTCAAATGACCATGACTGGACTAGGAGTATTACGTCACTACAGTTCTGGTTAATCATATGCCATGTCATTCTCTAATAATTTCACACTCTTTCGTTGTTGCATTCCTTGGAGGCAGTTTGAGGGCTACGGCTATAAGGGTAATCTTCGATATTAGCCTTCCACCTTTGAAATGCTTCGCACGTTAAGTCTGACTTGAATTTAAGCAGCAGATTTTTCCTCTTTAATAAAAATTCAATGACAGCGCGCTGTGGAAACGAAGCATTATGTCCATCACTTTGGAAGTACTGCCTCTGATCACCTAATATAAATTAATGACGTCACATGTGGCAACATGCGGTGTAAAGTCTGTAGATTACGATTCTGCTGTTGGTTTTGCTACATTGTTGGAATTTGAATTTCAACAGTGGATTGCTCACGACCTTAAGTATGACCCTCGAAAAAGCGGCTTTTAAAACCCAAGAACAAAAACCGCCTTACTTAAATGAACCGAAAATATATGAATGTAATAGCTTAAAATAGTACCATACTAACCAGGCTTTGTGTTCGGCTCACAGTGCCAAGTATGACTAAAGCCAAATTTTGGGTCGTAGAGGTGACGCGAGTCAGAATAAAAAGGACTTTACGGGCTGTTTGCAGAAAATTGAAGATATAACATATCTTATAAAACGAAAATATATGAATGTAATAGCTTAAAATAGTACCATACTAACCAGGCTTTGTGTTCGGCTCACAGTGCCAAGTATGACCAAAGCCAAATTTTGGGTCGTAGAGGTGACGCGAGTCAGAATAAAAAGGACTTTACGGGCTGTTTGCAGAAAATTGAAGATATAACATATCTTATAAAACGAAAATATATGAATGTAATAGCTTAAAATAGTACCATACTAACCAGGCTTTGTGTTCGGCTCACATTGCCAAGTATGACTAAAGCCAAATTTTGGGTCGTAGAGGTGACGCGAGTCAGAATAAAAAGGACTTTACGGGCTGTTTGCAGAAAATTGAAGATATAACATATCTTATAAAACGAATACCTTAAACACTCTAATCAAAATTGTTGCCTGAACTATTGTATTCAGCCCTCCCAAGAAATTGTGAGAAGTGGAGATGAGTGCTATGAAAAGGCCTCGACTTCAAATTTCAGATTTCAGATTTGTTTATTGAGAAGGTTTTGTCTGGTGTCGGTACAATAGGACCGGCTTACAGGCTACAATTATCATAAACTTGTAATTATTAATATTTACAATGTTTACAGTTTTTGGGCTTATCAAAAACCGATACGGTGACCATCTTTAGGTCACCGAGAACAATTTTTGCTTGTAGTCATTGATTGTTTTTTGAATGTTTTGTTTCATTTATATACACGCACACATATTTATATACGCACATACACTCACGGATTCACTCCTGGGCATACCAAAACTGTATGTCCCATCACATGCACACACACATACTTACACTGAAGAAGTCACCAAATACAGACCAATAAGTCTACTGAAGGTTGATGCCAAAGTACTAGAGAAACTTTTCATAAACCGAATCATGTACTATTTATATTCGAATGGCAAATTAAGTAAAAATCAATACGGTTTCACACCACAAACAAGTACACTATATGCAATCATGTCAGCCAAGGATTTCATCGAAGAAAGTTTACAAAACAATAGCAGTGTAGCGGCAATCAGCTTAGACGTTAAAGGGGCATTTGATAGCGCCTGGTGGCCAGGTATACTCAATGCCCTAAAGAACTTCCAATGCCCGAAGAATATGCACAGGTTAATACAAAGCTACTTAAGTGAGAGACAATGCACACTCACAACAAACAGTATCTTGGTAGAAAGTAAAGGAACTAAGGGATGCGCACAGGGATCCTGCTGTGGGCCTGGGTTATGGAACATCTATTATGACTCCTTACTGAAACTAAACTTCAAACCATGTACTAAACTCATCGCCTTTGCCGATGATGTTCTTTTCTTATCAAAGGAAAAAGCACACTGGAATTAGAGAATCAAGCAAATATAGAAATCCGAAGAATTACAACATGGGCCGCAACAAACAAGATAACATTCAATAGAGGCAAAAGTCAAGTAATGCTAATATCTCGAAGGAAACCAAAAATTCAACAACGATTAAACGTATACTTGGATAATGGCAAAATATAACAGACAGAGAAAATATCTAGGAATAATAGTAGACAACAGATTCAGATTCCGTCAGCATATCGATCATGTAGTGAAAAAGTCAAAGAAACTAATATATGCATTAGGAAAATCGGCAAAAATCAACTGGGGACTGCGTTCTGAAGTAATGAGCATAATCTACAAAGGAGCAATCTTGCCACTGATCTCCTATGGAGTGCCTGTTTGGATAGATGCTTTAAAAATACAATATAATGCCCAAAAAATAAGACAGGTGGAAAGATTAGTAAATATTAAAATTACAAAAGCATTCAGGACCACTTCACACGAAGCCCTATGTACTCTGGCCGGAACAACTCCGATCATCATCAAACTAACAGAAATAGCTAATTACCACAATATTATAAGGGGAAGAGCAAAAACAACAGCCCAACTTTACATCCCAATAAACTACGAAAGATGGTCCCATCCTGCCGATAACATAATCATTGAGCAACAGAACGAAACAGAGGCTTATGCAATTCAAATATATACCGATGGCAGCAAAACTCACACGGGTGTAGGATCTGGAGTTGTTATCATCTATCAAGACCAATCAATACAAAAATATCAGTTTAAATTACACAACAGGTGCTCCAACAACCAAGCGGAACAAATCGCTATATTACAAGCTCTTAAAATTCTTAATGCCATAGAAATTAAAGATAAATCTGCAGCAGTGCACACTGATAGCCAGATAGCATTAGATCTTCTACGGAATAACAGAAAACATTATCCTCTGATAGAGGAAATAAGAATCAACCTAACAAACCTAAAATCCAAAGAATGAAAGATAAATTTTACATGGGTTAAAGGGCATGTAGGAATTGAAGGAAATGAGCTTGCTGACGCACTAGCTAAAGAAGCAGCAAACCACACAGGTACAGCAATAGTGTACGATTTAAAGCCCATTAACACCAAGAAAAGTGAATTGAAACAAGAGAGCCTGAAACGATGGGAAAATGAGTGGAAAGCCACAAAAAATGCTGCACTTACAAAGACCTATTTCCCCAGCGTTGAAAAAAAGACTAAAAATGAATTTAAAGCTTACCCACAACTTTACATCAGTAACTACTGGTCATGGGAAGTTTGGTGAATACTTCCATCGATTCAAATTAACAAATGATCCAACTTGCGTGTGTAAAAAGGAAACGCAAAAGGTGCACCACATCCAATGGGAGTGTGAAGTGCTAAACCGTGAAAGAAAGGATTTCAAGAAAGCCGTGACACTTAAAGGTGCGAAGTGGCCTATCACAAATCAAGAATTAGTTGAAAAACATATGAGACTATTCCACAAGTATGTAAACAATATAGACTTTGAACTTTTGAAAATAACTACCATTACATAATTGTACAAATTGTACAAATTGTAATTTTAGATATGTTCAATTATGTAAAACCATATGTATGTAGTATTACATTTCTGTAATGGAACATGCTGAAATAAACTGTTATTGTAAAAAAAAAAAAAAAAAAAAAAAAAAACATTCTTACACTGCGCACACCAAAAACATGTGTCCCAGCTCACGCACTGCACCATATAAACAATTCACTTTACTATTTACACTATATAAAGTTTTACGCTGTTGTCCTGCGCGGTCAAGTTGCAGCTCCTGCATGGTTCAGGAGGCGCAGACCACTGTAGTAGTGAGTTTGTGGCCTAGCTCCGGGGTTGCATGGACGCGCATTAGTCGGCGAACGGTGCCACGTCTAAAACATTTTTATCTTAGCGTGTTTACCGTGCTTCGAGACGCCTTTGCCAATGTTGGTGATTATGTAATTTTCGTGATTTCTAATGCGCGCCCACGCTACCTTGGCTCTTTTAGCTCTTGCCTCTGGGATGGGTGGAATCTGGGTTTCAAGGTGAAGGTTTTGGTTAGTGGTTCAGACTGTGGCAGAGAGGACTTTTCGAAGGGAGAGGTTTTGGAGGGTTTGGTTTTATTTTAAGGCGGTTTTGGAGGCATTGGCCCAGTTGAGCCAAACTTCAAAACCACGGGGAACTGTAATATGCAACTTCTCGAAAATAAAAGATGGCGAACAAATTATATATATAATATAGTTTTGGGTAGTTGGTGTCAAATTTTTGGAATATTTAGAACTTAAACATCACGTTTCACTTTTAAGTTACCCTGTTCACAGATACCTACGTGGTTGTGCTTGTTCAGGCGACCTCAAAGCGTGTATGCTCTGTGATACCTATGTCCTTATCGAATTTTTGGCAGGAATACAACACTTCCTCAGCTTACTGTGGGCATGGTAGTAGATAAAGTCAAAGGTATTTCACTTCACCATTAATATTAAGTGTCTCGCCGTTATAACTGTTGAGTACAGGGGATACTGGTCATGTGCTCTTAACACCAGAGCGTGGATTATAACGAGGTGTGCATTCTGTGTGCTCCTTAATCTCTGACCTTGCCCCGAGTTTGCTGGGCGCTCTCATCTATTCATGTTCGAGGCGATACAACATGATACGAAGCATCATGACGTCACTCACCACCAATGCCATAAAGCAGCTAAAATCCTAATTTATACGTACATATCAGGATTTGCAAAGATTTCCAGACATACCGTATAAGCACAATTCCATGTTAGTTTATTTCGGAGAAATTTATTGCCTCACGGATATTGTTAAATATAATAGCTGTGTTATTGCATAAAGATTTATTATTTCTTGTGAAAATGTAAAACGAATGATTGATGCTTTTTTACTTTCTCTACTACGTACAGTAAGCGGGGGAAGTATTATATTCGACCCAAAAATTCGATGTCGACATTTCACCGGAAATATGTTTTAAGCTTTCCCCTGAATAAAGAAAAAAGCATTTTTAGAAAAAGGTTTGTGTGTGTGTGTGTGTGTGTGTGTGTGTGTGTGTGTGCGCGCGCGCGTATCTGTTGTGAACAGCATAACTTGGAAACGAAAAGTCGGTTAGAAACTAAAGTTGGTATTTAAGTTTAATATCCTTTAAGGATGCGACGCCAAGATTTTAAAGATACTTTCTCCACTCTAAACTACTTTTTACATGCAAAATTTTTCGAAAATTTTGATATGCTCTGAAATGGCTCTAACGACTTTGATTAAAATGCCATATGTTAAAGATATCTCTCTAAAATGAAATGTATATTTGAATTTTCTGCCTGTAGCCCACGTAGTCCTGATGACTATCGCATAACTGGTTGATCGTAAGAGATACTGCACAAAAAATATGGATGTGTTAAAACATACAAGTTGGGTCCAAATGCATTTTTTGTGGAGTGAACCATTTCGGAGATATTCCTTGTTATTTGTGTCAGTTCTCCAATAATTAAACTTGTCTCAAATGGAAGGTCGTTATTCACCCTTAATACGACCAGCTTTAAAAGTTTTGACTATCGCTCAAAATATGCGGCCGACATATTCAGCGGAAATATATGTAAATACCTATATGTTTTGAGGCTCTCCGAATTAAAAAAAAAGAAGAAAAAAAAAAAAAGTCCGCACGCATGTGTCTGTCTAGCCATCTAGCTTTCTGAGCATAACTCAAAAACGAAAAGTCGGTTAGAAACCAAAGTTGGTGTTTAAGTTTAATGTCTTTTAAGGATGCAACATGAATATTTTAAAGAAAATTCCTCTTCCCTAAATTACCCTTTTCATGGAAAATTTTGATTTTCTCAAAAATGGTTAACGATTTTGATTAAAATGCCATATTTTAATATATTTTATAGCAAATGAAACGTACATTTTGAATTTTCTGGCTATAGCCTATGTAATCCTGTTTAGTTTTGATGACTTGTGCATAACTGGTAAACCGTAAGAGACGGACCGAATCTTACTGTACAGAAATGTAGATATTACTAAAACAGAATTTGTGACAAATGATCTGTTTTGTGAAGTGAACCATTTCGGAGATATTTCTTCTTATTTTTCAGAATTTTGCAATACTTACGAATCGTTCTCAATGGGAGGTCGTTATTCATCTTTTTGTCTCTCAGTCATGCAAAGAGAACGGAATTTTAGTCATCTTATTAGCGACCATTCATAAAAAATTAGAGTATAGCTTAAAGCCTATTGTATTCTCCTTGCACCTTCGAGAACATTGTCAATAAGATAATTTTTACAAATATTTATCTCGGTTAATGTTAAGTAGATAGAGTAAATGTATGTAAGAATAGTTTATGGAAGAGTGGAGAAAGTCATGTGAGTGCAACGTTTCAGATTATTACGATAAATAATATTAATTTTGGTAAGGGGTGGAATCCATAATGTGACTGCGTCCAATTCTCACTGACATTTCACTAATGTGAGCTAGTTTAGTTTTCTTCGTGACTTTACTTAGTCCACGTTAGCACTTCATGAATATGAAGTGGTTAAATGTTCCGTGTCACCCCACTTTTCTTAGTGACGTAGCCGGGTAACGAAATATGCATGAAATAATTTCTTCTTGGGATGATTCATTTGCTAGGGAATCGAACATTAGACGTCTCTAATCTCTCACGGAAGTACCACTCACTGTACGTCACAACAGTCATCACTAACTCGCTTGTAGAACCACACTTGATATCCCATCAAAACTACGCTTGTCGACTCACTAAACTGACTTCCTCGCGAGAACGCTCGTTTATATAGCTACGGGATTTTCCATAGAGTTCTACAAAGTTCGAGAGTTGGGGAGAACGGAAAATTACACAGTATTCTGGTTGTCTCCCAATAGCGTTTATTGTGGTTATATTAGGTGAGAGTGTCGGCCAATTGATATCTCGGTTGCAGCTGAATTACAGTGTAAACGTTTGACAGTAGAGGAAACCAGTAGTTCAAATTTGCGCTGAATACTAAGAGTCCTCTCCTCTTTTAGTATTAACTTTCATCCTCTTCTTGTTTGTGTGCTATTGACTAGGCTTAAATCTTTTTATTCAGACACGCAACACACTGGGCCTTCAAACAGGACCAGTCCGTACTACTCTGCCTTTTGCATCTTGATAACGCCTGCGCCCTTGTGTGTGAAATTTTGTTTTGCATCTCCAATCTCCGTCTTTAATGGATCTGCTGCCGGTTGCTACAACATTAAGCAAAGGGATATTATTCTCAGAGTATGCGTGGGTGAGTATGAGAATATACGTGACTTGGTAGAAACCAAACAATTATGTGCATAGCTATTTCAAATTGCTGGCACCGCAACTCGATTGGTAGAGCACCTGGCTACTGTGCAAGGGGTCCCGGATTCGATTCCCGGCTAGGAGGGTGGGAATTTTTCTTCCACTAAGATTATTCTCCATCCACCCGGAAGTCTGGACGTACGAAGACGTTGAGCTAATGGATTTCTCGTTGATTTATTTAGCTTGAACGTCTAATTGTCTTAGCTATTCTCTTTGCCTCAATACATAACTTTCCTTGCTATAGTGCACGCAGTTAATCAGCAGTTCCCAAGAGTTCAACATGGCCGACATTACACTAAACAGCAGACGAAAGGTGGAGGAAAGTATCCTAAAACCATCCGCCAAAGTACATAACAAAGGCATTTCTAACCTCAAATATCATAGGGTTGAAGTATCATGCTTTCAAACGATAATAATGCTTAAACATCGTTAACATAGAACAAAGGACGTCCTCACTTTCGGAAAATCTTGTTCTGCAATAACATAAAATCACTTCCGAGCGCTAAATATTATATATTTAATGCATTACTGTGTAGTGAACACAAAAATAACAGCAGTAACTATAACTGTATACACTGCTCTAAACGAATTCAAGACAAAATATCGCAAACACGAGCAGTACGTCCACGGATTAATTAATTAACTAATACGGCGTCTAAACAGAATCTTGTTTTAAAATTTACTGGTTGACCCCTCTGCACCACATTCATAAACAAGGGTTTCTGTGGCAACATAACAGACGCAATAACACCAGCTATGGCCGTAGCTTTACCATGGTTATATGTTACGAACAGTTGGCGGCACTAATGCAACCTAATGGATGGAATATCACCAAATATAACCGGACTACCGCATAATGGGAGGGGGGGGGGATGTCAAGGTTGCTTTCTGGGATATTTCAATAAGCTGTGCCTACTATAATATGAGGTTGCCTCTCGTAAGTGACGCCGGTTTTTTAATTGGGTTTATAGGTATGCCTTTATTTTTGTCAATAGTATTTATTTATCGAGTGTTATAGTTATTGTTCTGTATTGTTAACATGTTGGCAGCCAGCAGCTGGTAATACAAGATTTCAAAATGGAGGCAAGAATATTTTAGTTTAGAGTCCTAAAGCACCACTTGAAACAAGATTATGAAACTGCAGCTGCAGTTCGAGGAATATGTGAAGTTGAATATGGTGTTGTTAGTGAGCGAGAACAACGGTGGTTCCAGCGTTGGCCAAGATCAAGTTCATCATAGAGTGGATACTATCGTCAGCTTATCGCTATTTCCGGAGATAATAGATTCATCAGGATAATTGTCATATGTGATGAAATTATTACAGAAACCCTGATATCTCCAGTGAGTTGACACCCGTCGGGTGGAATTATGAAGTTGTGATTCAGTGTGAATTTGTTCCAAACGGACAGACAATGATGCTGATCTTTATTCTCATCAACAGGTGGGAATTCATCAACTTTTCAGGCAGGGATACCTGGCATTAATTAATAGAGACATAGTTTTCTTACAGTAGGTGAATGCCAGACCTAATACAGCTCAAAAAACCACAAACAAGTTCAATATTTGGAAGAAATCCAACTGCCACTATATCCAGCATATAGCCCTGGTCATGCGCTATTAGATGTTTCGATCCATGGTCCGTTCCGTACGTGGAGGAAATTTTGAACAGATTCAAGCAGTTGAAATGGGTATCAAAAAACAGAAAATGGTACCGTTGCGTGATGACAAACTTCTCTACAAAGTGGTTCAGAATTATAGAATCTAAGATCTTTACTTTGAAAATCAGAAATAAAGTTTTGCTTAAAAACGGACATTACTCATGAGACATCATCTATAATTGCTTATTTTCTGACAGAATTGCAATCCATATTTCTTACATTATGCATTGGTATGAACAAATGGAATGAGCTATTGAAATTTTCTCTAGATATTTTTAAAATGATTAATATTACTACTCAATGATAATGGATCTATCTAATCGTAGCACAGTTTCTAATTTATTTGCTAAACTGGCCTTATTAACTATTAAATATATGCTTTAACCTTCAGGCCGCTGTGCGTAGTGTCATATTTGGTCATTTCCGGGCTACTTTGCTATGGTCTATAACTTAAGTTAATGTGAGAGAGCTTGCCATTATGTGCATGTTCTCTCTGGACTAAATGCATTTTAAAATGCTTGCAGGCATGCATGACAGGAATTTGTAAATACATCAACTTCGATACAGATAACGGTTTTCAACTTAAACAAATCTGGGTCCTTCTACTTGCATACGAGTCAATAACGTCTCAAACCATATAATCGTGCACATATGAAACAACATAGCTGTTTCTCTTGACTCCACGCACTGGGCCATGAGTATATACCGGTTCCATTTTTGCAAGGTTTAGCTTTATTTTAATCTCTAGTAATGGCAACAGTTAAATGTTAGAACAGCGATGTCCAACTTTGTCTGTTTGGAGACTCTTACGTAATTAGCGACTATTACCCACTCCAATCTTTCAAGCTATTGCTTGTGACGTGTGGAAACATAACCAGACAGTCAATATCCAGTGACGGACATAAACAGGCGACTCCATTGTGGTTTCTAAGTCATAACTTGTGATTTCTGGGAATGTCTTCAGAAGACCTCTTCATTCTGGGTGACATTTGCATAAATGATAAACACACAAAAGCTTACTAAATAGGAAATGTTAATCTGGTTAAAACATAAAATTTATGAAAAACGCTCTTTTTTTCCTTTTTAGTGCATGATTTTCGAAATACTCTTTATTATTTGTATGAATTTGCCACTACTTATACTTTTCTAAAACATTTTACTGTCGCATAAAGCCTGCTTTATTCCCATTTTTCCCATACACCCACAAGAAAATTAGCTTTCTGAAAATGCTAATGACGACTAAAATGAAGTAGATAGATAAAAAGCATTTGCAACAATAATTCGTATAATTAGTATAGCTCTCCATATATTTACCAACAGTTTTTTTTGCAAATTGAACTATACTAAAAGTCTGTGTCTAATAGGTTACACGACGATCACTTAGTGTATCTTCTAAGGTTATGCACTTCGAATTTGTCGCCAAATATTGATACTTTTTAAACGTAAGCAGTACCAAACAAGTCACCAATGAACAGATGTTCATCGCATAAGATTTGAAAGTGCTTTCGTAAATCATGTAAAAAACCGCCACTGTAACACTATACACGTCTGTGTGTTAAGGAGTAGCAAAGCCCGCGTATAGTGGAAGGAGGTAAATTCAACCTCTCCTCCGTCGCAAATGTTGAAAGTCGCTGTGTTAGAAGATAAAACTCGTCGCGAAAAAAGCGGTCAACCTCGTGAAGCAGGTACACGAAAAGGGATGAGCTGTGAAGTGTCGCGAAAAAGGAAGTTGGTTTCGTCGATCATCGTAGCATTTTGATGTCAAGGATATCTTCACGGCTTCTAGGTTCCTTCTGATTATAAGGATATTACTTCTCTGAGGATATATATTCCTTTTCATTGAAGGCTGACTCGGTATTTCTGTTACAAAGTCGTATCCTTTATTGTGTAGTTCTCTCATTTCTTCTCTTTGTAACTGATATACGAGGAATTCTCCACCAGAGCTCCCTTCTTCGCTGATACGTACGGCTCTTAAATTGGTTACATCGAGTGCCCTAATATTCTCAAAATATCATTGCTCTTTTGATTTTCCACAATATTTATTTTCTCTATCACTTAAATAGTAAGTATAGAACGTTCTGAATTACATCCAAAATTAGATACCGAGCTAACATTCGAAATAATCGTTTTTAGGTTATTTAAATCCAAAAAAGCATTTTTAGAAAACTTTTAAGTGGTATTTGGAGGATTCAGCACAAAAGGAACGTCTGAATATTGCACAATAGTTTTATAAATGAAACGGAGGACTGAATGAGAAATTCAAAATCACCCATGCAACTCTGGGTAAGTTAGCTAGAATCCAACTGGATCACGTGAAAGTCGCTTGCACGCCGCACAACAAAGCACCGTCGGGGCCAAGCTGACTCACACCACATACCAGGTCGGCGAACAAAACAAGACGCTAGTTTTCCCACACCACTCACGTGAGCGTGAGTAACAACAATCAAGTTGCTCCAAAAAGGGTTTCCAGAGCCTTCGAGAAAGATCTGGCTACGTCCTCGCTAGCGTGTTTGTGGAAGTCGAGAAAGGTCCGTGTGACGTCATCCTTGTTATTTAAAGAGGCGAGGAAAGAACAGAAGGAGAGCTACAGTTATAGATATGAGTTGGTCACTAAGCCGCACTCTTAGTCGTCGCGTCATGAAGAAATTTTAACGACCCTCGAGTGATTTATCGTCCGAGTTAGTGCATGAGAGACAGAGAAAGTGAAGAAAGACAGTGAAAGGATTGAGTCAAGGCTACGAG
The DNA here is from genome assembly GCA_030765045.1 of Tenodera sinensis. Classification (NCBI taxonomy): domain Eukaryota; kingdom Metazoa; phylum Arthropoda; class Insecta; order Mantodea; family Mantidae; genus Tenodera; species Tenodera sinensis. The sequence continues at coordinate 99,673,631 of CM060965.1, read as the reverse complement.
AACAAACCAATTCAGAGTTGCAATATAACGAAAGATTGTAGAGTGTTTTACGTCATTGTATTTGTGATACAATTTTAGAGGGAAAATAAAGTGATACAAAAGTAACACCAACTGGATTTTGTCATCTTTGTCATACCGGTGTCAGGAAATGGGATTCGACGAATTGAAATTTTGTTACATACATGTCAGAAGTGCCACGTGAACACCACCAATGTTGGAAAAAATTGTTGGCCCGAATGGAGAAGATGGAGTCCGAATGAAAATCCGAGGTGTAGCAGACAAAGAGAGAGAGACGAATTCGGAAATAAGTAATGCAAACTCTGGAATGGAAGAGATGAAGACTGAAATGAAATCCGGAATGTACAAGATGAAGACAAAAATGGAGAGTGTGAAGGAAGTGAAGACGGGAATGAAAAACGTAAACGTAAACCGGATGAAGACTCGTCACAACCGGCGAGGTTGACAGACGTCGCCCTACCCGGACTAAGGGGCGCTATCCAACATTTATGCCAAGGACCGTGCCTACTGCGGAAGTGATACGATGGCGGAGTCTTCCCCATCCAGAGACTGTCCCGAGGGAAAATGCTGGTGGTACATTCGGATCGTTTGGTTAACTAGAACAGTGCTGGCGAGACGACCAGTGCTGAGGAAGGAGCAGTATGACGCGGCTCGGCACAAAACAAAGGACTGTCAAAGCTGCTTCACGCCACATACCGAATCGCTAGCGGGCAGAGGGGTTTACATTCAGGCTGCCTTGCGCAACTGTTTGTGGTATGACCCTAAATCAATAGAAGCAGTTACTCAAAAGGATCTTTGTCCGGAATCTTCAAGAAAAATCCAGCCTTGTCACCGGCGGCACGTTTGTGGAATTGGCAAAAGGTCTGTGTGACGTCATCCCCACTATATAAGGAGGTCAGGAATCAGCAATTAGCTGCAGTTGCAGGCACGATCGGTCATTGTGTCAATACGCCGTGTCAATGCGCCGAGTTAACAAGCTCAAGTGATCGTTTCGACATATTGTATGAGAGATAGAAAAAGTGAAGAAAGACACTGGAAGGACTGAGGAAGGCTACGAGAAGTAAAAGTTGTGATTTGTGATAGCCCGAAAGACTGTAGACTGTGTTACATAGAATAGAACTGTGCATTTGTTATAAAATTATGGAGGGAAAATGAAGTGATAGAAAAGTAACTGGATTGGGTTTTGGCGTTCTGTTACCATACTTTATAATTTATTCCCAATTTTTTGTTTTTAATATTAACACCGAATGCTAAAAGCATGTTTCCCTTTCATTGTTTTTAAAGATTGGTTCAAAGTACCCTGTTGGAATTTCATATCAATAATTTTCAATCGGATTCAGGTAAAATACAGCCTGTCATGTTGAAGAAATTTAGTGGTAATTAATAATAATAATAATAATAATAATAATAATAATAATAATAATAATAATAATAATAATAATAATAATAATAATAGTAATAATAGTAATAGTAACAATAATAATAATTAATAATAATTAATAATAATAATTAATAATAATTAATAATAATTAATAATAATAATTAATAATAAATAATAATAATAATAATAATAATAATAATAATAATAATAATAATAATAATAATAATAATAATAATAATAATAATAATAATAATAATAATAATAATAATAATAATAATAATAATAATAATAATAATAATAATAATAATAATAATAATAATAATAATAATAATAATAATAATAATAATAATAATAATAATTAATAATAAATAGCAGAAATAATACTAGCAACAATAACGTCCTCTTCTTTCGAGAAGGTCAGGCATACCAAAGACCTAAGCAAACACTTGAGACTGTATCTCTCTGCTCTGTTTTCCCTGGCTAACTGTACAAGTCAAACAAGCTGCTGCTAGTTGTGAGCACACAATCCCAAACCCAGGACATGAGGGAAATTCTGTTGCAGTGTTGGAGTTTAACAGTATCCTTTGCAATTTCATATAGTCCAAGAGCACCAACTGTTTGCTGATGAACAATCAGTAATGATAACTTTGACAACTTTGGAGATGCATTATTATGTGCAGAACTAGACATTGAGTTAATATGAAGAAAAGGGCACAAACTTACAGCACTGATGTTCAAATAGTGCTCATATACGCATATAACAATAAGCCCAAACTAAAGTGTCAAAAAATGCCAAATGCAAATATGCTTAATCGAAATGTATTTCAAAATATGTCCAAATCACACCACTGTAAAGCAAAATCGTCATATAAATAACGTAAACATTGCTGTTCCTAAGCGGCTAGACCGATTTTTGTGACATTTTGTGTGCGTGATAAAGATAATTCGATAACAGTTTAGATTCACAATATGACCCGATAGAACATGCTCTTTTTGATTTATTTATGTATTTATTTGTTGTTGATCTTTGGATGGTCTAGGTTCACAATTAGATCCGTCCAGTAGCGCTGCGATCGCCTTTTAGAATTTCCGGTATTTGGTGCTGCGATTGGATTCCAGGAAGCTTCTATCGCAGTTGAGAGTTAATATTGAATTAAAAGTGTGCGCTTATTGAGAAGGAGTAATTAAAAGTGCAAGTAACAAATATACATTGTTCAAATATGTAAGGTACAGAATAGAGGAAGTATTCTATATGATTTTCCATGAATTCCAATGATGTATAAATGTGCATTATATCACAATCAGCTTAACCTACAAATTTCATGTGTTATTAATTTATTGAAGTAAGATTTTAAAATGTAATTAAAAATATGCAGTGTGCAACTTGTGCTAGAGAGAAAAAAACAATTGGAACCTTATACATTATGAAGCCTTGTAAGTTGTTTCTAGCTTCATTTTATTCTGTGTCAGATTATCTGAATGACATATTATCATTGAGTTTAATTAGCAGCTAGTGAACATAATAAGTCACTTGAGCGAAGCGAGCGTGCGTGCTTAGTATGTATGCTTATGATTCACTGTTTATAACATAAGCTAAAGTAAGTTGTTCAGATTAAAGCGACTGATGTAATTACTTAGGAGTGTTGTGATGTTGTGCATTGTAGGTACAGCCTGGAACCACCCTCTCAACCTTCCACCCTTTTTAGTTCGTTTTCTTATACTGGATGGGCCAATAGTCGGATCAGGTAATGCTTATATTGAAATAAGTCACTTCCCGAAACCGAAAACTAATTAATAGCTATTCATGGGTTGAGAGGGATATTTTTCACCCTCATATGCTTTTTGTTGTATGAGTTTGTCAATTTTCCGAAGAGCGAGGGCATTGCTATGTTATAGCGGCAGGCCAGATTTTTTTGCGGATTATTAGTTGATGTCAATGTGAAACGCTATTTGTGTTGTAAGCAATGGCTGATACAAGCAAATATACGGTTGAGGAACGTCTCATTGTTAGTGTGTGAGTTCATGAGAAAGAACGAAACGTACGAAGAAATCGTGAAAACTTCTTTCTTCGTTTCAATAAAGCAGCTCACAGTGAAGCCAAACTCCGAAAACTGGAAAAGAAGATTTTCTCAACAGGCTCTGTATTGGATGCAAAACCTAAAAAATATTGCTTGGATGATCTTCTGTGCGAATCATTGGAACTTCCGCCGAAGAATTCAAGGAAACGATCGGCGGAAATGCAGATCCCAAGAACCTCGTTGCGCCGTTGTATGAAGAATGAGGGTTATCGTCCATACAAGCCCACCATAAATAAATGAATTAAGTAACAGGGATATAGAAACACGACGAGGTGCATGTCAAATGTTACTCTCTGCTTTTCCCACCTTAGCGGTTCGTTGTAATATCTTGATGACTGACGAATGCGCTGTGTTTCTCAGCTCTCGTTCGCGTAATATCTACATGTGGACCAAACATAACCCTCACTTCGTTGAACAGATTCAACAACATCCCCCCTCACGTCATAATGTGGGCCGGTGTTACCAGTGAAATTATTGTCGGGCCATATTTCTTTGAAACCTCTGTGATTGAAGAAGTGTAACTCGAAATGTTGTCTCAATGGCTGGTTACGGAACTTCACAGAGTTGGTATTCTTAACACCGTTGTTCTTCAACAAGATGGAGCCCCAGGGTATTTCTGGGCTCCAGTTCAAGAATGTACCAGCTTTCCTATATGGATTGGACGAGGTAGACCTCTCATTGGCCTCCAAGAAGCTCCGGTCGGACAACGTGCGACAACTGGCTGTGGTCCTACATAAAAGAAAATCTTGGAAAGATTCGGATGGCTTCCGTTGAATAACTGAAGAGAGAGATTATCCGCATCTTCAGACCGATCACTCCCGAAATGCTCAGGCGGGCAAGCAGACCGACATGGTGGCGCATTCAACTGTGTGCTGAAAATGATTGTGAACACACCGAAATATTAAATGCTTAAGAATGACGCTGACTGGCCCAGTTATGTCTATCTTTTCATATTTCCATTCCTTATTCGTGCAGCAATAAATATGCAAATAACGTTTTTACGTCACTAGTGAAAGTTTATTATTGCTATACAAACTTAGAAAATATCCGATCGGGACTTTTGGCCCACCCCGTACAGTATGTATGTAACTGCAAGAAACATGGCCATCTTCGCGCTACAGAGCATGCGCAATGGCGGCTGCTAACCCAAAAGAGAAGCGCAATTCGCGGTATTAGCAATGTTTTGAATTTTTTTCTTTTATAGTGAAAAGTTGATACAGCATTAAACCACAAAAAATAGCTTATAACGGATCGTGCATATAAAATTGGCCTTTTTAAGTTAGAGTAAATACAAGCGAATGACAAATGAATTATCGAAATGTACTCACCGTTCATTGAAGTAGTTGAAAGTGGTCCCCTGCAGATCAATATAAAACTGTGCACGTCTAACCGTATTCAGAGTTGGGGGCAACTTCAGTTGCCCGAATAAATTCTAAAATGTCCGTCGAGCTTCAAGCATTGCTCAAATAGTGGGAAAATGTTCATCAGTAACGCAAATACTTGTGCGACCTTTACGAAATTCACTAAGAATTAGCTGTGCCAAATATAAGTTGTCTTAGACGAGGCTACTTTGCCAAATGCTTTTCTAAGCCGATCTTCATATTGTTTAGGCGTTAATGACAATTAAAGACTGTAAAAATCATAGCCGGAAAATGTTCTCTAGTGAAATTAATTTCCGGGTTAACACAGAATCATTGATGTTAAACAACAAACTATCAGGGCAAACAACTCGCAAAACATCAGAAAGTAGCTCTAAAGCATAACGATTTTGTTTTACAGTAGTGTGATTTGGACATATTTTGAAATACATTTCGATTAAGTATATTTGTATTTGCCATTTTTTGACACTTCAGTTTGGGTTTATCTTTATATGCGTATGTGATATGACCATGGCAACTACAAACGTCGTTAACAAACAAAATACTTAATTTTGGTGCAGTTAAACACCTTCTAATTTTATTTCATAAACTATTAAAGTATTAAAAAGCATTTGCAAGATTCTTCAAATGAAGACACGAGTGCCACAAAAAAAAAAAAAAAAAAAAAAAAATCAAATGCCATCCGACTTGACTGCAGAGCTTGTTACTCGCGATATACATAAAATACCCAAAGTGAATCTAAAGATATCAGCATGATTGGCTTTTCAGGACCAGTTCCCTAGGTTATTGTTTCATTGCTTGAAGAAAGATAGTAGATAATAATTATGATTTTTGACCAACTCCCACTTTGAGGGATTTCTTGCTTCAAGGTTTAGGGCATTTGGCTGGTTTAATGGCTTTGTTACCTGAGGTACTTCCATGACTTGCTGGGAATCCGATAGCACTTGAAATGGGGGTTCCTGGACAATAATCCCCCCTAATATCTAACAAGTGTGTCTTGGGGTGTGTAAATTTTAGCATTTTGACCCGAGTGGTTCATCACATCCTCCAGCATGAAGGTGAACTTCAAAATGTGCATTTTGGTGACATCGATATGGAATTTATGGGTGAAATATAAGAGTTCTTTGCCACTAATATAGCTATGAAGGTAAAAGGGAACGAAGACACGCAATTAAAAAAAAAGTATAGTATTATATAATCATTTAAAAAGAAAGTGACTTAAACGTTAATATTAATGATTTTGGAATACAGGATACTAATCAGAAGAAAAAAATAGGAGGATCTCTGGAGCAAAGATTAGAGATTGGAGTAGAGATTTGAATAAGCTTTTGTAGAAATCACATCGGTATGAAAGGGCAAGTGAAAATTGATCTCAGCAGATGCAAACAATTTTTACCTTCTCTACTGGTAAGTAGGGGAAGTATTGCATTCCAACAAAAATTCCATGTCGAGATTTCACCGGAAATATATTATGTTTTAGACCCCCTGAATTCACAAAAGCATTTTTAGAAAAAGGTCCGTGTGTGTGTGTGTGTGTGTGTGTGTGTGTGTGTGTGTGTGTGTGTGTGTGTGTGTGTCTGCCAGTCTGTGTGTCAGGCTGTGGACAGCATAATTCAAAAACGAAAAGTAGGTTAAAATCCAAAGTTACTATTTAAGTTTAACGTCTTTCAAGGATGTGACACGAAGATTTTGAAGAAAATAGCCCCACGCTAAACTACCCTTTACATGGAACATTTTTCGAAAATTTTGATTTTCCTGAAAATAGCTCTAACGATTTTGATTACAATGTCATATGTTTAAGATATTTTGATGACAAATGAAATGTATATCTTGAATTTTCTGACCATAGCACCTGTAGTCGTATTTAGTCTGGACGACTTTTGCATAATTGGTAAACCGTTAGAGATACTATACAAAAATGTAGATCTTGCTAAAATACACCATTTATGTCCAAATAAATTTTCTTGTAAGGTGAACCATTTCGGAGATATTCCGTGTTATGTGTGTGAGTTTCGGAAAACTTAAAACTTTCGTGAAATGGAACATTGTTGTACATTTTTTTATATGTTAAGTGTGCAAAGAGAACGGAATCTCAAAGCTTTAAAAGATTTAACTATCGCGCAAAGCCTACTGTATTCTAATATTCCCTTTGCACCTACAAGGAAATAAGCAATAAGATAATTTGTACAAATGTTTATCGTAACTAACAAGAGGAAGATATAGGAATTAGAGTTTGAAAAAATGGTTAGTACAAGAGTAGAGAAAGTCATGTGAGTGCAACACATCAAATTTTTTTGGAAAGGGAAGATGCTTCATTTTAAATTCATGTTTTGATCTAGGTATTCGCCTGTGTTTACCAGCAAAAACAAGGGCAATAAAAATTTTGCATCAATTTCTTCATATTGATTTTAATTGTTTCCTAATAATTCAAAAACTTAAGCACTAAGTAAAATCAGAGTAATGAATATGTTCGTCCACTTTCTTGTTTACTCTTTCTAAAGCTTATTCGACCATCATAAATTAGTTGAGACATTTTAAAACTGTAGTCCGCAAATCATATTGTAACATTGGTCGTACAACAACATGCGAGCGAGAGGGACGCAGTGTGACCTTGGATACGAGGGGCGCCTTTGTGTGTACGTGATCGTAATAATGGCGGCAAAACACAAAAAAGGTCCGAGACTATAGGAAAATACTGTGTGTATGTGTTCGAACAGCGTGATAATATGAGTAGTGTCCAGAAGCTTCCCGGCAATTCTGCTGAGTCATTGCACACGTGCACATGGAAAGAACACGTAGGATGTCACATGACGCCGGCTTCAGTATACATATAGCTTGCGAGAGCAACCAAGCACCTAGTTTCAGATCACCGCAGAGGGAGTGACTGAGGGCCTGAATCTTGGAGGGGATAAGCGCGCCACCTAATTGGCTGAAGGACGCCAGCCAGAGGGCGGGCACTTTCCGCTCGCGGACTTATCCCTCCCAAGCAACTACTCCATCACTATAAATACCCCTGTAACCACAACCCGGGGTTCACTGGAACCCCCATAGGCGCGTCGCAAGGCGTTAAACCCTCTGTGGGATGCCGGATGGCACCTGCAATGACTAGAGACATGCCGAGTACCAACGCCAAGGTAAGACCTGACGCGATAGGTACCTCTACCCAGAACCCTTCCCATGGTCCAAGGGTGAACATCGTCAAGGCGAAAGCCAAGACGCTCCTCAGGGCCAAGAACAGGCCGAAGGCCAAAAAGGCCATTGGCCTTGTGAACCAAGGGACAGCAGTCCCTGTCACACCATCACCAGTACCTATGACCCCTGTCCCAGCACCTACAACGCCGGATGACGACGGCTTCGTTGTAGTGCAGAGCCGCAGGAGGAGATCTTCCGGTTCAAAGCCGGAAGGGACTCCCCCTTCATCAACATCTGCAACTGCAGCGCTCGCCCCAAACCAGGCCTCACAAAAGGAGGGTAGAATCCCTCCGATTGTGTCTGATCCGTTCCCGAACCACGTAAAGGTAATGAAGGAACTGAGACGGCAGTTAAAGGCCAATTTCCAGGCAACCCGGCATCCAGGGCGGGTTGTCATCAGAACCACTACCTCTGACGACCACGCGGCCGCGAAAGGGGTACTGAAAGAGAGTGGAATTAAGTTCCACACTTACTCGCTTCAGCGTCCCCACGTGGTTCGCAGAGTGGTCAGGGGTCTTGATTCGGAGACAGACCCCCAGGATATCCGTGACGGCCTACAGGACGAACACGGAATCAAACCGAGGTCCGTGGTGCAACTAACCACCACAAAGGAAAAAGAGGGGAAACCCACCAAGGTACCCCTGCCACTATTTTTAGTGGTAGTCGAAAAACAGGGGGAGGGAACCCCAAAAATCGACCAGGTGACCCATTTGTATAACACGAGGGTCACCATTGAGCCCTACCACAGCAGAGAGGGTCCAGCCCAATGCTACAACTGCTTGGGCTTTCACCACTCGAGTCATGCTTGTGAGAGGCAACTCAAGTGCCTTCGCTGTGCAGGTGAGCACCTGGTGAAGGATTGCCCGACACCAGTAGAGAATAAAAAGTGTGCAAACTGCGACGGGAGCCACATAGGCATCTATCGCGGTTGCCCAAAGCGACTTGCAATTATACAAGGAAGACAGGGCAAAGTACCAGAGATCCGACAGGGGGTGTCTTTTGCACAGGCAATGTCGGAGCACGAAAGTGCCCTAGTACAGGCCGAGAGTGCAGAAGCAACCCCACAAAGCCAAGTTGTCAGTCAAAAGACAACGCCAGTCCCAAGCGTCACCCCAAAGGTGGGCACAAAACATCCTGTGCCACCCCCCCCCCCCCCCAGTGCTGCCCCAAAGGACAAACGTCCTCCTAAAAAGAGGAGGAAGGGGAGAAAGGCTCATGTGACTGTAAGTGCAGAGCCAGAACCAGCCATGGTGGAGGCAGGTAACAAATGTGTTACCCAATTTCCCCCACCATCTGCACCAGCCAATCAGGCACCAGCCGCTACAGCCAACCAGGCAACAGCAACAGCGCAGCCAATCAGCGCTGGCCCGTCATCACAGACTGGCTCTATAAGTAGGACCCACACAACAAACACTCAGTCAACAACCGCAAAACTACCGTCCCATTAGTCTTTTGTCTACTATTGGTAAACTGCTCGAAAAATGTATCCTTTCTCGACTTCAAAAACAAGTCTCGGCAACACATGAACTCTCAAATTCACAGTTTGGCTTTAGAAAAGGACATTCCACTGAACTACAGCTCCTCAGACTGACTGATGACGTAACAGAGCAATTTAACAATGGGGCTTCAACGTTGGCGCCATTTCTGGACGTAGAAGCTGCATTTGACCGGTGCTGGCACAATGGCCTTATTTATAAACTGCACCACAATTTCCCGGCTCTTCAAAATTATCTATACTTGCTGCACAATTTTCTAGAAAACCGGCAGTTTTACATCCAAGTGGGCCGCTCCTCCTCACGGGAGCGAGTGATGCGGGCTGGCGTCCCACAAGGGGCAATAATGTCCCCTTTTCTGTATATATTATTCACCAATGATTTCCCAGTGGACGCCAGATGCAAGGTCGCCATGTATGCTGACGACACTGCAATATACAACCACCATAGAAATCCACGTTTCGGCCTTGCAGAAATGCAACGTTATGTGAACAACTTCCTCTCATGGCAACATGACTGGAAAATCAAAATTAATCCCGACAAATGCCAGCTGATTCATTTCTCTAAGCGGCGTCACACTTTGGCAACGGACCTAACGGTCGGTGGTCCAGTATTGCACTGCCGTCAGCAAGTTAAATACTTAGGTGTCACCTTGGACCGCACAATGTGTTGGTCCACCCACATAAAAAATAGCGCCAATAAAGGCAGACAGCGGCTAAAGTTGTGCGCCCCCATCTTCCGTAGTAAACAGTTGCGACTAAAGTCAAAACTTATACTATATAGGTCATTTATTCTCTCGGTGGTCCTGTATGCATGTGTGGCCTGGGCTAATGCCTCCAAAACTGCCCTCAAACAACTCCAAACCCTCCAAAACCTCTCCCTCAGAAAAATCCTCTCTGCTCCACTCCTCACCACCACCCAAACTCTTCACCTCGAAACTCATATCCCGTTCATCCCGGAGGCAATAGACAAAAGAGCAATGGCGGCATGGACGCGCATTAGGAACCACGAAAATGACGTGATCGCTAACATCGGCAAAGGCGAGCCGAAGCACCGCAAACATACTAGGATAAAAATGTTCTAGAAGCGGCTTGGCTCGCCGACTAATGCGCGTCCACGCAACCTCGTCCCTAAGCCACAAACATGTTCCGGCAGAGGCCCTCGCCTCGGAAAATATTCAGGAGCTGCCACCGCGGGACAGTGTACATAGTGTAAATAGTGTAGTGCGCTGGGACGCATATTTCTGGTGTGCCCAGTGAAGATGTGTGTGTATGTGTGTACGAGTGTGTGTGTGGGTGAATGCGTGCGTGTATGTGTCTGTATATAATTTGTAAATATGTACATATGTAGATATAACCCAAAGACGAAACAGACAAAAGACAAAAGAAAACTATTCTTCGTGACCTACAGATGGTCACCGTATGGGTTTTTTGTAGACACCGAAAAAGTGTATATATAAACAAAGCCAAATGTAAAAAAATGTTAAATATAGCCTGTAAGCCGGGCCCATTGTACCGGCACCAGGCCAACACTTTTCTAATAAATAACTTGAACTTGAACACTCAGTCACAGGTCTTGGGAGAGGCCTTCGGCTCAGAGGACATGGCGGAGTTTATTGAACTGGCAACTTGGTTAGCGGACCTCGTACAACGTTCCCTCCCCATACTACGGCGCTGCAGAGAGCAAATCCTCAACCCTGAACTTTCGGCTGTGAAGAAGCACCTCGTAGTGCTTCAAACGGCCAAGGAACTCTACGCTAATTCCATAAGCTCTTAAATGGCGCATAGAAATGTGCGTTCATTTAGAGCTGCGTTCTGGAACGCAAATGGAGTTAGAGAGCAGAGACCTGGCCTGTTAGAGTTTGTAGACAGCCATGGGATTGATATCCTTATGGTCTGTGAAACACACTTGCACGCCGGTGTACAGTTCAGTCTGCCAAGTTACGTCGCCCATCGGTCTGATCGGGTCGGCCGACAGGGCGGTGGTACTGCCATTTTCATAAAGAACCATCTCACACATATTCCCGTTACCATTCCTCCACTACAACACCTAGAGGCAACCGCCATAAGACTTTCCTTAGGCGGATGCGACGTGGTACTTGTAGCGGTATATGATCCTCCGGATGGGCGCTTCTATGAAGCGCACATCACGGCACTCCTAAACCTACACCAAAGAGTCTGTATCGCAGGCGACTTCAACGCCAAACACCCAAGCTGGCACAGCCGCACCCAGAACGTGAAGGGTCGGGGATTGTACCGTCTCATTAGCGGGAACCCCGCCCTGCATGCACACGGGCCGAGAGGTCCAACATACTACCCGGCACGCGGCGCCGCGGATGTCATAGACTTCATTGTCACAAAGAACATTCCATTTCACCTGGATCTCTCGGTGATTAACGCTCTGGATTCTGATCACAACCCTGTTGTGGTCGACTCAGACGTTAATCTAACTGCGCTGGGAGTGCCTGATTGGGTTGAGGAAGTCGACTGGGATGCAGCCGTCCTAGCCCTCCACAACTCCGTGGAAGCATGTCCTCGAATAGACTCGATAGAGGCTCTCGAGGAGGCAGCCACGGGGTTCTCAACCTCTGTCCTAAATGCGGTGCGTGCTCATACGCACCGCATTCCTACCGACGCACCAAACCCTACAGGTATCCCTGTTCCACTGAAACGCCTCATTCAAGCGAAAAACGCTGTTAGAAGGCTATGGCAGAGATTCCGTCACCCTAGGATAGGAGTAATACACCAGAGGTTCAAATCCCTGGTGAGACGACTCCTAAGAAAGCATAGGCAAGCAGCTTGGGAAAACACGTTGCGACATGTAAACCTCCAGGAGAGGAAACCATGGCGCATCGTCCGAGGCTTGAGGAAAGATAAAACTGTACACCAGCACCCTGTGCATAGCCCTCGGGGAAGACTTGTCTTTGAACCGAAGGGAAAAAGCAGAGGCGCTAGCAGACTATTTGGAAACTCAATTCCAGCCTAGAGTCGACCCTCAGAACGACGATCATACTGACCTCGTGGAGCAAGCAGTAGAAGACTTCTTAGAAGTTGGACCTGCGGGCCACCAGTATTTCCACATCCCGATAGTTACCCCTCGCGAGGTAACTAACACCATCCAACACCTAAAACCTAGAAAAGCCCCTGGGCAGGACCGGGTAACAGCGGAAATGCTCCAGCACCTTCCCTTTAGAGCCGTGATGCACTTGACTGGGATCTACAACGCGTGCCTAAGCATGCGCCATTTTCCAGAAGACTGGAAGAGGGCGCGTGTGGTATGCGTGTTGAAGCCGGGCAAGAATCCGATCTTTCCTTCTAGCTACCGTTCCATCAGCCTCCTACCAGTTATCTCGAAAGTTTTCGAGAAACTGTTCCTGACCCGCCTTCGACCTCTTTTAGAGGAAAAAGGCCTCCTACCGGAACATCAGTTTGGTTTTCGTTCTGACCATTCCACAACCGAGCAACTACTGCGAGTAGCCGAAAAGGCCTCCCTGGCTTACCAGGAAAGGGCCAAAACGGTGGCAGTGTTGCTTGACGTGGAAAAGGCGTTCTCTACCACCTGGCACGAAGGGCTTATCTACAAACTCATACAGCACGAAATCCCCCCTCCATATATTTACTTGGTGGCTAGTTTCCCACAGGAACGTAGCTTCCGGGTGAAGGTGGAGGGTTCATTTTCCCGAGAAAGGCCCATTGGCGCAGGAGTCCCCGAGGGCAGTGTACTGTCACCGGCACTCTTTAATGCTTACATGGCCGATCTCCCCACGCACCCCAACACTCACATCTGTCAGTATGCGGATGATCTCATGATCTTCGCAGCAAACAAGAACCCGCGCTACAGCTATCGTCAAGTACAAGCCCACCTCTGTACCATCAGTAGATGTTGCGAGAACTGGCGCATGTCTATCAACCCGGAGAAAAGCTCTGCGATTCTCCTGGCCAACACGCTGGCAAACCGGCTCCCGCAGGACCTCGTGCTTCGGCGCCGTCGGATCCCTTGGGTCACTACGGCGAAGTATCTCGGGGTCACGTTGGAGCGGCGGCTAACGTATAGGCATCACGTCAGGGGCAAAGTACTACAAGGTCACGCAGCCCTACGGCAGTTGTATCCTATCCTCAGCTCCAAAACCATGCCCATTTACCTGAAACTCCAGCTGTATCGTGCGATCATCCCGCCTCTGGTCCTGTACGGATGCGAGATCTGGGGAGTGGTGGCAAAGTCCACCTTCATCAGACTCCAGACGTTGCAGAATCGGGCATTAAGGATGATCTACGACACTGGTTGGAGATTTCCTGCCCACATCCTTCACGAACATTCCGGTATCCCGTACATTGTCGACGTGATTAAAACCCGCGCTCGAACAATGTACAACAAACTCCAGAACCACCCTAATCCACTGGTGAATACTCTGGGACAATATGACCAGAGAGAGCCTCGCCGACTACCATCTAAAAAATTGCCGAAGGACATTTTAAGTCCAACGGTCTAATTTTCGCAGATGGGAAAGGCAAAATGAATACCTGTACTTAAAACAGAGTAAATCGCCTAACTCAGATCACCTCTCAGCGTGTGACTGACAGCCAGAACCAGGAGGAGATTAGCGCGTCACCTGATTGACTAACCAGCCAATCAGCATGTATGGGCAGTGCCCGTTCATGGACCAATCCCTACCATCATCCATCTTGTCCCTAAAATACCCTTGATCGCAAACATTCCCAGAGTTTAAATCCCTGTAGACCAAAACACCATACTATCGCGCAGGTAAAGCCGTATAACGGCTAGGTACTGCGGTAAAGACACTTCGGGTGGGGGAATAAGCTTCCCCACTCGACTCGAACTGCCTCTGGAGCCTCTGGAATTTTCCCAGTTAACATTATATCCCTGTAGGGAAAACTCATCGCTCCTCATCACGCAGGTAAAGCCGTGTTACGGCTAGGTACTGCAGTTATGACACTCGGCTCCGGAGGCAGTTCGAGTTGAGCTGGTTCTTGGTCCCCCGCTCGGTTCAAAGTCAGCATTCGACAGAGATCCTTCGGCGAGTGCACACCTTCTTCGAGACAGAGCAACATTGGGACGCTCCAGGAGGAAGACTGCTAAGCAACAACCAAACAAGGCAGCAACAGTGGACGCCGTGGAAGAGAGATCAACAGCTTCTTTGCCACCACGCAAACGCAACTGTCCAGCGCAGCAGTCCACTAGCCACGTCTTCCTCTTGGAAGCTTGGTAATCGCAGCTGCATAGTGGGATCTGCAGGCACGCTATGTGCTTGCAACAGGAAGGAACAGTGGCCTTCACCGATGAGGGCCATTCGCATCCACTCCGTCTGGGTACCAACACTACTGTCAGAGTAGAGTTAGGTTGTCACATCAACCTGGAAGCTGCCTTGGCGTCGACCTGCCCTTTTTAGTGCGGTCGCTACATGTCGAAGCTAGTAAACAGAACCGCCTAGCTCATGCCACCGCTGCTATGCCTAAGGGTACTCAGAGGACAACAACGCAGCTTCACCGAACTGCCACTATTATGGTGCTTCAAGCCTCACTTCAGCCTGCCAGCAACATGACCTCTATCGACGCTGTGCTAGTGGTGGAGGAACCGGCCATTGCACTGGTCTGGCGCTCTGCGTCCTGCGTCCTAGCAGGAAGACAACACCTGTCCAGCCATCGCAGTCTCGACGTCAATCGTTACAACCTCGTACACCAACACCAGCAACTGCCTCATTATCAACATCCTCGACTGCAACAACTACCGCTGGGCCCGGCAACATCTCTGCACCTATAATTCGCCAAAATCTGGAGGATTTACAGGCAGAACTCTTGAACATTACCACAAAGACCGCCGCCCTGGAGGAGTACCTGTCCAAATCCAGTGATGTGCTGACTTGACACGCGTGGCTCTCTTACATTCCAAACTCGACATAGGAAGGCTTGCAACAGCGAAGGAACTCAACAGAAGGATGAACACGGCAGATGAGTTACTCATATCAATCCGAAGGCTTGCCAAGGAAGAGGTAGCAGATGCTGGAGGAGCGACCTGGGAGAGAGGACACCCCACTTACAAAGGTACACTGCAGCACCTCCACCAGCTAACACTAGTGGACGACGGAGATATCGTCAAGTCTAACTACTCCTTAATAACCTACACCCATTACTTCCGTCTTATCACCACACTTGATTTTCCAAGGGCGTAATCAGGGCCTCGGTCATGTTTGCTTCCTGGGATCCCATTCACCTGCCTTAAGCCACTGAGGCTGGCCAATACATCCGCTGCTTGAATACGCAGGTGCAATAGCGGTACTGCCTCACCTTCCTAACATGAATTCTCTCCGGTAGAGGTTTGTTAGTGGTTAGTGCCTTCGGACGAAGCCTAAAGTCCCCACCGTGTCATCGTACCACAGCGGGGCTCCATAAATGGATTTTTGCTCTACTCGAAAAAAAAAAAAAAAAAAAAAAAAAAAAAAAAAAAAAAAAAAAAAAAAACAGCCAGAGTTAGCTTAGAGTGGAGTTGTTTAAGGTGTATATCGTCGTGTACAGTTAGTTTTTAGTTACGTGAGTGGGTCGGCCAACCGGTCATGAACGCGTACGTGTCGTCGAGTGATTGTATCGTATTAGTCAATACATTGTAAGATTTACAAAGAGCATCAGAAGAACAATTGTAAATTATAATGGCAGAAAAGACTATAGTGTTAGCAACGAGAAGGATATTGTTCAGTTGTCAAATTTAGAGAACAATATATTGATAGGGAAGTAATAGTACTTCGCGTTTTGCCATCTTTGTTACAGTGGTGTCAGAAGTGGGATTCGTCGAAGTTCCGTTTGTTACATCGTTGTCAGAAGTGTGACGTGAACACCATGGTGGAGGGAGATTCGGAAAACAGGATGATGGAAATGTTGGCAAAATTATTGGCCAAAATTGACGAAACAGAGCCCAAATAGAAATCTAAAAATGGACGAAATGGAGACAGGAGTGAGGACAGAATTGAGAAATTTGACATATAGAACGAAGAATTTCCGAAGCGGGGTAAACAATTATGGAGATCTGAACTGGAAGAGACGAAAGCAGAGAGATCTGAGATGAAGATGGAGCTTCCGGCGAAGTTTGACGGGGAACTGGTTGGCATGAAGGAAGACGCGGAAGAACTCGGCGGGAAGGTGGGAGACCTCTGCCAGCACGTGGACTTCGTGGAGAAGGACGGGGAACGTCTTAGAGCCTCGAAGGAACAGTTGACGGAAGCGTCAAGGAACTGGGTGCCAGGGGTGGACCGGATAGCGCGGGCTTGGGGAGGGAGCACGTAGTGGCAGAGGCGACAGTGGCGCCCGTCTCGGAGAACGAAAGCGTACGTCACGAGGGAGACATGAGCCAGCTCAGGGACATCATCGAGGATTCCCTAGAGGAGTGTGTCGAGGATGTAGCCAACTAGGATATGTTGTGGAGGACGGCCAGCAGGGCAGGACGAGCAGGGCGAGCAAGAAAGGAACACGTAAGAACCGATTTGGAGTCGGAGCTATCCAATGAGATGACGCACAGTGGCGTGAACATCAAGGACAGCATTGTGGACGGTAGGATACAGGGGCAGCCGTGCCGGGTACGATTGAACACCACGAATGCAGTAGTGGCCGTGATACGGCCGGATGTGGCGAAGGATATGCCAACGAGGAAAATGGATCAACCCTCGAGACAGCGACAGCATCTGGTGACGCCATGTCTGTACGGGAGACCTTACTGGAGTAGATCTTGGGGCAGAGCGTTTTGGGACTGCAAGTGTTCGTCGCGAGGGTGGTTGAACAGGCGATACTAGGAATGAGGTAACGGTCGACGTTGGCAGTTAAGGCCTGCGAGTCGGGACAGACGAGATAACGTGCCGAAGCTTCACCGAGCATATGAAGGTCTGCAAGCTGACCCTAGAGAAAGTCGCGATTGGGTACGCCAGGAGCAAGGTGGCGGAGAAGGTACACCGTCGAGGTCGATGGTCATGGAACCCCGGGGGTCGTTCCCACGTTGTGCGCAGGATGGCACGTCAACAAACCTGGGTGACGGGCAAGTGGAGGAATACCCGTCACAACAGGTGAGGTGACCGCAGCAGTGTCAGGCAGAGTGGCAGACGTCGCCCTACCTGGGTCAAGGGGCGATATCCAACAACATTGCCGAGAACGACCAGCGTTGATGAGGGAGCAGTGTGACATTGGTCGTACAACAATATACGGCGAGATGGGGAAGTGTGATCTTGGATACGGGGAACGGCTGGGTCTGTACGTGAACGTAATAATGGCAGTGAACACAAAAGAAAGGTCAGAGACTAAAGGGCAACTAGCGACTGTGTGTCTGTGATCAAACAGCGCGATAACACCTGTATTGTGCAGAAGTTTTCCGGCAATTCTGCTGAATTATTGCACAAGCTTGCATGGGAAACACTCGAAGCATGTCACGTGACACCGGCTCCAGCATAAATATAGTTTGCAAGATCACCCGGAGTCAGAGTTAGTTCAGAGTTGAGCTGTTTACATTGTAAGTCATCGTGAAGAGTTAGAGTTTAGTTACGCTAGTGAGTCGGCCAGCCTGCCAGTGAATACGTATGTGTCGTCGAGTGATTGTATCGTAATAGTAAAGATATAAGAGGTAGTGAAAGTGGAGAAAGACTTCGATAGGCTGAGAAAGATTATCAGAAGAACAATTGTGAACGTAAGAGAACAGAAGACCGCAAATTATGTTAACGATAAAACAGATAACTATATTTTGTGATTCAGTTATAGAAGAAATAAGGTGACATAAAAAATAAATGGATTTTGCTGTTTTGTTGCAATATATACCAAACCAACTTGATTACTCCTTCTTGTTAATCGTTGGATTTAACTACAGCCTAACTAGCATGTACTTAATTTTCATTAGTCTAGAACGTCGTTCCCATAAGGTCTCGTAAATTTTCTTAATCAAGATGCTAAAGATATAATAATGCTGACCCATCTAAGAAATTGGGAAAATAAGAACACCTTGACATAAGATAACTTGAACTGTAAGCAGTATAGATATATACTCGTAGTATTTGGGCTAACTCGATAAAATATGTCATGCAAAGGATTAGGAAAGAAAGGCGGAGTGACAGCTTTAATCTTGAGTGTTAGTGACACATCAGAAACACAAGCCTGATTGTGTAATTTTATAAGTCTCGACGCAGGGAGCACGGACAACAGTTGAGGGGCTTACATCGCCGCAATATAGGCCTAATTAAGTGGATGACACTCAGGAGGGACGTGAGATGATATTGCAGTGGCGGGGATTTGGGACGACCCAGCCAGCCGCAAATTTTCCTAATTGAAAGCTGTACAGCTGCACCCCGACCTTCTGGCAGCTCTTTTTTATATACCTTTCTTTATTCCGATACCTAATTACCCTTCTTTTCATGTTTAATGGAAATTAAACCCAGCAAATAATTCCCACCCTTTGACATTGGCTGAGATTTTCTGCCACAAGATATGAGGTCCTGGTTTTAGTAATCTCTTCTTTTTGGTTCTTTCTTTCTCCTTCTATATTTCAGTAATTACACGTTTTCATCTTTCAGCACTTCTCATTTTTTTCTGCCTCTGCCTAAGGCCCGTTTTCTTTTGGTGGGGAGTTTCTTTTTCCATCCTTCCCACGCATTCCCTTCATTTTCGTTTTAACTTCTCCTAAAATGTAATATAAAGAACTTTTCGAGACCTTTCCTAGAATAACTACTGTACTATAATGAACTATTCGTAGTACGTTGATGTTATCTTTTTGTTGGATCTACGCCTCATACGTTTCGCATAGTATGGTGTGTGTGTGTGTGTGTGTGCGCGCGCGCGCGCGCGAGTGTGTGTGTGCACGTGTGTGTGTGTGTGTGTGTGTGTGACGGTGAGGGGAGGGGGGAGAGGGAATGGTAGGTGACATCTCGACTCACCGCGACCATGATACGTATCCTTTTCGGGCTACTTCCTCCCCAGCGGGAAGGGATGAGGCGAACTGAGACCATAGGCTGGTCAGAGAATGGAGCCATCGAAACCCAGGGACGCACAGAAGTTTATAACAGTTACAGATATTGACACCTTGCTCACAACTGAAATGCTTCTTTTACACAGGGAGAGGGCGACGACGCGGCCCTAGCGCCCCGAGTGGCAGCTTCCAGGAGGGGCAATGGAAGGTTTCCAGAATGAAAGCATCTGTCATCTGCCCGCATCCGCCGGAACGGTACGCTACCAAGCCTGAAAGACGACAAGGGAGAAAAATGAAGGAAAAGTAACCTGTGGAGAAGGGAATCCACCCCAGCACTCGCCTAGTGACAAGGGGAAACCATGAAAAACCCAAGTCAGTGGTTGGTTGACAGGGATCAAACCCGGGATCTTCCAAATGCAAGTCGCACACATAGTCGTGGCGCCATCTCGCTCGATGCATAGTAAAGTAATTATAACTCCAATGCTAATTTCTTGGGGCTCGAACTATTGCAACTGCTTCACTTAAGTTAAATATTAATAACCATCACGCCGCTCTGTGCACCTGCAATTTGACCAACAACAAAAAGCTATCCATTAAAGATAATTATTTCGGCCGTTGCCCATTGGGCTTAGAGCGTGGCAGCTCTGATTCCCGGCCGTGGAATGTACCCGGGTTCCATCCCACCTATCGACGTGGAACATTTAAGCCCGGATGTTCTTCCAGTGTTCATTTCACTGGACTTCTAAAGAGATAGGTGTAACACAAAAGAGCGTTGTGTCGAAGTGCGAGGGCCTTTGAACACTCTCCAATCCCCACCTACACCACAGCAAACTACTTTCTTCTTCTTCTAAGGTGTATGCCCTTGTCAGGGGTTGCCTCTTACAACCTGACGCCAGGAACTTCGGTCCTCCCACATCTCATCGTCCAAATTCCATCTATGCATGGCGCTAACAACACCTCCTCTCCAAGTCAGGCGTGGACGGCCTTTCTTTCTTTGAACCTCTGGTGACCAATTCAGTCTTTTTGGGCCATGTGCTTTCAGGCATTCGTCTAAGATGGCCATACCACTGTAAAGTTCTCTTATCAATTCGATCAGTGACTGGTTCAAGTTGACCAATTATATCTCGTATAGTCTCATTTCAGACTTCGGGATTTTCTGCAGCTACGCCGAAGCCCACCCATTTCAACTGCACATAATCTCTGTGTGTTTCGCTGGTTCATTAACCAACCTTCAGATCCATACATTAGAATGCTCTCTACCTAGCATTTAGGATAAGCTTCTTAGCACAAAAGTGGACTTCCCGACTCCACAGAACCCCGTTTAGGGAGCGCACTGCAATTCTGGACAACTGTATTCGTCTATTTCTGACTCACATGTTCCAGATGACTCTATTATTGATCCCAGCTAACTACAACTACTAAAGAGTTATAATAGTGGTAATTTCTGTGTTGCTAATTCTATTCTACTTAATTCCTGTTAAAATCCAGTTTAAGCTATCGTTTCTGGAAGGGGCTTGTGTCTCCTTATTTTATTTCCATTCCTCGGCTTCTACTGCACGCTGTGGTCTACCACAACTCTGGGCCCGACAATCCAGCCGCCTTCTTCCAGGGATTCCAGGCGGGAAGAGGTGATCCTAACCTGCTTGAGAATAGGCCAGACAAGAGCAACTTATGGGCACCTTCTACGTGGTGATCCGCCGCCTATCTGTGCTACGTGCTCTCTTCAACTCTCTGTAACACATGTCCTTTTGGATTGTCCGCGATACGCTCGTGAGCGCCAGTCCCATGGTCTGGGTTTTACTCTGTTATCAATCTTAGGAAACGACACAGCAGCTGCCAATACAGTGCTGCGGTTTGTTGCCCAAGTTGGCTAGTTTAACTTGTATTCTATTTCATAGCCATTTTGGACTTTTAGAATGTTTTACCCTTTTATTTTTAACATTTTAATGGTTACTGTTTTATGATTGGTTTAAAGTTTTAACTATTTTACCTTTTATCTGTTTTAACTTCTTTTTTTAAATTTTAGTGGTGGATTTTAACTACTGCTGAGTTTCGCAGTTTTTATCCTTCGACTTGGGCCCCAAATGACCTAGCTTTCAACGGGATCTTAAACCCCACTCACTCACCCACTCCCTCACTCACTCACTCACTCACTCACTCACTCACTCACTCAGTCACTCACTCACTCACTCAGTCACTCACTCAGTCACTTACTCTTTCACTCACTCACTCTTTCACTCACTCTGTCACTCTCTCACTCACTCACACTCACTCTCTCTCACTCACTATCTCACTCACTCTCAGTCACTCACTCTCACTCAGTCACTCTCTCTCACTCACTCTCATTCACTCAGCCGTCTTCTTCTCATAATTTAGATGGGGTATAAACATGTTTATAACTAAGCCTCAGGAAAATGGTCGAATGATGCAATAAAATTTGAATAACATTTATCAGAAATCGTTGAATTCACATCACTTTCACTACTGCTCTTCTATGAGCTATTATTACAAATGCTTGCTATCCTATTTGCCTCTTGTTAACTTAGACAAACTTTCAATTAATATTTTCACACTGCATTGTGGGATACACTAGGTTTGTAAAAGGGTAAATCTGTAGTCAGATTTTAAAGATCTTTGATATTAAATGTTCTTTACATGGCTAGTGAGTAAAGAAAGGTATAGCGAATGGTTAGTTAAATGTAGAAGTATTTCAAAATTCGAACATATAATAAGGAATATCTTAGAAATTCTTAATAGCTAACAATTTTATACTTTGACGAGATCTGCATTTTTGTGCAATACTATTTTGTAGATTTGTTACTCTTTGCCAATTATAACAAAAGTTATGCACAATGAAGAAGGTTTCACAGGCTATTTACATAAAATTTAAGAATATACACTTCGTTTGCCAGTTAATATCTAAATACCTATATGGTATTTTAATTAAAATCATGTCATTTTTGAGAAAACAAAACATAATAAAGTTTTTTTTCCAATTACAAATAGCTCGAGTTGAGTGAATGTCTTAAAATCTTTATTTGCGTTGTTGAAAAATGCTGAACATAAACACAAAGTTTGTTATTTAACCACCTTTTAATTTCAATTGCACTGTTGTCAGATACGCAGACAGACAGGTAGACACACAACACTTTTATTGTGCTATTAAAGGAATTTCAAATCATTTCTGGTGAAAACTGGATGTCGAATTCTTGGTCGTAATGCGATACTTCCTCTACTTACTGGTGAAAGTAATAAAGTGCTTCACAGATTAATAATGACATTGTCCCAATGATTCAAGAGGTAGCGATTGGCACATGCGTTACTCTAGGTCGCGAAGTTTCGCTGATTAACAGTGCGTTAACACTTAAAATTATGAATAAAATAATGTAACAGAACGAAGATAGTCAGATTTGATATTTTAAACATTGTATTGGAAATAAGGTTTAAACATTGGCACAAAATGGAGCTTTTATCAAAACGTTCTTCAGAATGCAGTTGCCCATTGACTCGTGCTCTCTTATACGCTTTTTGAAAACAAAATGCAGTATGAAAGTATGCCTTGCTTTAATTTTTGCCTGAGTCACTGCAAAGATACCATGGATTAAGAGCCTTCTCTCCGACATACTGAACCATTGTAATCGTGTTGCCCTAGATTGATTGACTTTACACACAAATCGCACGAAATTATCCTGTTTCCGGCACCAGTGCCACAAAATGAATGGCGTAATTACTCGGCAGCAAGACAGCAATGACGGCATCACCGCAGCAACATAATTTTCTCCAATGTGCCTGTAAGAAAACCTGAAATTGTCTCTCTCTCAAACTAACGCATTTTTCGTTTCCCCATCCACAAAACTTTTCATATTCAGTTTGTAAACATCTTGTGACTTTTCTGGAATTAATAAACTCTCAGCACTCTTGACTACATTCAAAACACCAAGTGGAATAAAATCCTCATTTTCAAGTCTTGTCATAATCTAGCACTCCATTCTATAAGTGTCGAAACAAATGAAACGTCTGCTTAGCAACCATATTACTTCATATGTTTCTGATATATTATCTTTTTACATTTAACTAATTGACTAGTTATTTAGAATGGCTTAAAACGTTGTGTGTAACACATGTAATAGTTTCATTCTGACACTCGTAAACATTAGTGCCTTCACCTTCGCTCACGCACTGAACATATACTCGCATCACAAACAGTCAGATTATACGTTAATTACATAACTATTATGCCTATGCGCCTAATGGATGAGGTTAGAGGATAGTAAAGGTGCTCGGACCAGAAGAGAAACAGCGGAGGGCAGGGTTTCTAACAGTTATGGATTGAAACTTCCTGTTGGCAGCTCATACAACCGGCTACTCTATCCCCTACACATATCAAGGAGACCTCCCCCGATCCAGAGTACGAGGATTTACAGCATGCTGAAGTCATCATGAACACTTAGAAATATGAAATAGCCAACCAGGATGAAAGTTGAAATGAGAAATGAAAAGAAACGGAGGGACGGGAAATTTGGAGAATGTAATAATCCTTCCAAGCGTTTACCGCTTGGCCATGGAAATCGAACCCACAACCTCTTCAGTGCGGATCTGAGCGATCCCGCTTGATGCACTAGATTACGTTTCTTCTTTTTCCAGATCTTGTTTCATCAGTTACAAAAATGTTTCTTCCTTAGGTGAAGTTGGGAGGTTTTTCCGATCATCTGCTTTAAGAATAACGTTGGATAGTAAATTCAGCTTAATAAGTTCTTCAGGGTCTCAGCATTGCATTTAATTTGCAGTAAATTAAAATTTGAAGGGTTCCGTTGATAAGTTATTGAATCCCTACATCAGATATATTCTTGTAGCTTAACTGACCAATTCATCTTTGAGTTACTTTCAAACAAACTGATAAAGAGCATTGGTCTGAAAAATAAGCATGCTAGCTGCCAGCCTCCGCACTCTACAAGAATTATAATTCTTTTGAAAATTTAATGTTAAGTTAAATGAAACCGTACGTGCTAAAACAAACTTGCGGTGCAAAATTCTAAAATGCCCTATTTGTTTCAAATCTTCTATAGTCTTAAGCGCCAGAGCAAGCTTGGGTAAAAGGAAAAAAAAAAAAAAAAAAAAAAAATGTTTACGGAAAATTGCACCTGGTCACTTATCACTGAAGAAACTGCATTACGGGGTTACAGGTATTTGGCACGTTTTTAGACAAGGTTAGAAATGATTACTACAACAAACATGGTATAGTGGAAAACATCGATACCACTGTGGTTGTTTCGCTGGGAGATGAGAGCATTATTTCTTCCTGTCCCTCTTCTTCTTCTAGAGTAAAAATTACTCTACTGAGAAGAGCTGACCTCAGTAGTGATAGACATGCATACATATTTTTTTAGTTAAGTTTTAGTTTGTATTAGTGCATCAAAGTTAACTTCTATTGCGACTGTGATATTCCTACGAGGGAGAGCCTAACTGCACTGTAACCCAACATGGATCTATTGCGAGCTACTATCTTCTCCCACAAGGGGATGGGATGAGGTACAGAAAAACACATAGGTCGACAGAGGAAGCCATGGAAGCTAACGGAAGTCACTAGCAGTTCCATGAATAATCACCACATGCAAGTGATGCCAGTAAAGAGTTACAGAGCGCAAGCATCCTAACCACGGAAAAAATCGGACCTGAAGGATGACAAAGGAATATAGGGAAAGAAAGGAGTCCATAGATTAAAGAAGTTACCCCAACATTCACCTATTCGCTAGGTAAAACACGGAAGAGCGCAAAAGAGCGTAGTCAATCGACGGGGATCGAAGCCGCTACCTCCCAAATGCAGGTCAGATGTTATGGCATGAGCTATCCTGCTCGGTAACTCAACTTCTAAGTTTCGCGAACATTTACTGACTTCTTCGTTTTGATCTAACCAAAATAGATACTCCAAACTTGACACTGCTGGCGGTAGCACAGCAAGAAGAGATAATTGTACCTGGAATTCGCTCTGAACGTTGAATAACCGCAGCCCAACACAAACCTGTCTGTGTTGGTGAGTGAGATTTGTGATCATCCAAGCGCGCTCTCTTACAAGAAAAGAGACATGTGGGTGTGTTTCTCTGAAATTTGAGTAAGAGCTACCTAATTATACCATAATTATCATGTAAGCAGCCCAATCTGCGTACTAGGGACACACAATGGCGAAAAGTGAGGGAGGGAAGTTTACTCACGGAACATATGGGTATAGGTGAAGAGCTTGCTGTCAGTCAGTGAGGGAAGACCCTACAATTTTTGTTTTTGATCAGATTAAACAAGACCTGCTTGCAGATAACTGTTAATGAGCTTAATCAGCTAATGGTGGTGGAAGAAAGCAGTGACTCTGATGTTGAAACTACACTTATTTCTCATTATAAGTTGGAACACAACAGTGTCCAGGGCTAACGCCTTCTACTGATCATCAAGAAAGCGGTGGTTCTTCATATGTCTCATCGCTACCAAAGTAGAGAGAGAGAGAGAGAGAGAGGGGGGGGAGGAGGAGACAAGCTATGTGAAGATTATTTGACTGTTAAATACATTTTGATAAAGCACCCAAGAGGAAAAGACCCACTCCAGTCGGTTCCGAATTGGGAATAGACAGGTCGCTTCGGTGAAAGTTATGGTTGAAGGAGCATAAAAGTAAGGCTGCAGAAATATGAGAAGACCATCTAAACTGGGAACCCCTTGCATTCATTCGATGTGCTCGGTGTGAACGATCCCTCATGGCTTAATTGTGCTGCTTCACAAAAAACGTTCGAATTCTTCTGCGACGTTGTGGCGTCACGAAGTACGACCGATATAGTTTGTTCTTCCGGACGGTTTACTCGCTCGAGAGCCGAACACAAAATGTCTCCAATTCCGTACAGTGACAGCACTTATTGTACTACACCAACTCGCTCAGGGAACAGCACTTCTCTTTGCATCAGAAATGCAGGCGCCAACTTACACGCTCAGCAAGACTTACTTCGCCGGAATTTTATTCTTTGACTTGCTTCGCTATAGTTCCTCACTCGCCAGACTCGAACACCGTAAGACTCACTAGCTTCACGAGAGCGCTCATTTATATACCCTAGGAGCTTTCCAGAAAGTTCGAGATGTCCGAACATCCAGAGGGTTCAGTTCTCTGGTGACATATCGTGTTTACACATCCTTTGAGTAAAACCCAGTTAAAAAGGTATTTTACATATAGCGGGCTTTATAACATCTAAATATAAAAACGTTTATTCTCTTCCTTTTTATTTGCGTTGAGACCCAAATCGTGGCAAATTTGAAGATATATTTGTAGGCTCGATCTAGCTACAGTGGCAAAGCTCTGAGGTTCCTTCTTTCTCAGTGATTATTCAATTTAATAATTATATACAGAATTTGAGACAACATTTCAAACCGTTTATTATATACCTAAAATGTTACAATTTTTCTATTCAATCTCTTATTCTGCCGTTGCTGTTTATAACAAGAGAAGAACGACTTCCCAAACCCTCTACATTATAGGGGATAGCGTTTTATGCCCGCTTTTATTACATACGGCACCACAGGTGGTGACACTGATGATACGTGGAATGAGATGGCGGGGGAAGCCGGAGAACCCGCCGCTTTGGTGACAAGTGAATGGGTGTAACCACTCGGCTACGGTACGGCCTCTCTACATTATACATTCGTTATAAGGGCTTAGAAATGGAAATTACCTCACACATAAAGCAAAGTTTGGTACTTTGGTTCTTTTATAGAAGCAGAAGTTGAAGGTATAAAAACATAAATTTCTCATTAAACGTATTTCTTGAAAATTATATGCTTGGTGAAGCAATTATTTACTTTGCTTCACGTTGAATGTGACCTTTGATGCAGGGTCTCACGTTGATAGTACTAGTTTCACGCTGCCTAATAATGCCTCGAAGTCCCTATGAATCAGTCCTTTGCCACCAACAACGCTATGAGATTTCTCTCCGTGGGTATGCGTGAGTTATGTTTTGAAAAGATGACACCAATTCTGATGATAACTTTACTAAACCTTCAAGACGTTGCCGACTAATGTACGTGTATTATAATATAATTCACCAGCCAAGTAAAACTGTGCTCATAATTATACACATAAAATATATTTTACGATGATCACTTTGTGTGTCCGTTACTTTTCACGTACTTAGATGCTCCAACAAATTTAGGTCTGTTCACTTCGACAGACAAGCGAACAGTTCATTCTTACTGACGCGATGTCACAAAAACTGTGGAAACTATTCCGTTTTTAAATTCGCGAGGCTACTTCCTTTTGGTGTTCGTTTTCTCTATTCTTTGTTTTTTTGAGCATTATTACCCTAATTGTTATTTTTAATTTTTTTTAAAATGATTAATTTTATGTATCTATAACCTTGGTATCATGGGTGAGCAAGAGGCTTATAATCTTGTCATTTTTAAACTACCATACAGTATATCGTGATATTCTGGTTAGTTCATAAGTGTGAGTTTTAAAGTTTAATAGGTGCTAAGTTGTTGTTATTATGTAACGGATTAATGGGTGGGGGCACGAACGGCAGTTCGAAGAGCCAAAAGAGAGGGTGGCCGGCAAAAGATGGAACAGCTTGAAATGCCGTCAGAGACAAAAGCCGGTTGCCTGTGGGTTTCTACTGCGTGGTGAGTGTGTGGTTGGAAGTCTACCGTGAGACGTGACCAGGTGTGGGTCAGCCATCAGCAAGGGGAAGTAGAACCCGGGCACCATTGCAAGTGGTTGGCACGGCGATCAGCCGTGGTGAATGCAGGACAGGCGCATAAGCCTAATCCTGCTAGTTACATGTAATTCAACTTGGTGCATGTGGTGCCTTTGGGAAAGGAGCGGTATGGACTTCTGAGGTGATTGTGCCAGTTAAGGCTGGTAAGAGACGTCGCCTATGTGGAAAGGAGGCTTCGATGAGTGGCTGTGAAACCAG
Source organism: Tenodera sinensis (assembly GCA_030765045.1). Lineage (NCBI taxonomy): Eukaryota > Metazoa > Arthropoda > Insecta > Mantodea > Mantidae > Tenodera > Tenodera sinensis. The sequence continues at coordinate 99,645,209 of CM060965.1, read as the reverse complement.
AGGACACAGTTGTACACTGTCGACCAGGGCGTGGCTATTCCCGGCTGAAAGTTCTCCGTACATCCTATATCTTCGAGTGCCGACATCGGGATGAGTATCAGTTTAGTTAATAATACTTTGTAGGAGTGGGAAAACTCCAGAGGGACAGTTAATAAAGGGGGGTTGCTCTGTATGAGGCCCTTAATCAGCAAACCGGAGAGCAACTCGGTATAGGTGGAGATTGTGACAGACTGTAAGCAAGATTTCCAGTTAGATAGTATTTTCTTCCTAATTTTCTTGATTGCAAATATAGGGAAATTTCTTGTTTTCATCTTAAAATTTTCTTGTTAATATTTAGCAGAGTTCTTTATCAAATTTGTTGTTTCATTTTAATATTTATAGGTTACTATGTAACGGAGTCCATTTTTAAAATTATTGTTGTCTTTAATAATTGCTTGTTAATGTTTAACACTTTTCATTATAATAAATGTTATGTTATGCTGTAGTTTGTTGTGTAGCGATCCTGCGGAATACGCTATTAAGGAAAGGTAAAGGGAAAGGTAGTAGGTGTAAGTAAAACGCCAAAGGAGGCGTAACAGTTATTATTATTATTATTATTATTATTATTATTATTATTATTATTATTATTATTATTATTATTATTATTATTATTATTATTATTATTATTATTATTATTATTATTATTATTATTATTATTATTATTATTACTACTACTACTACTACTACTACTACTACTACTACTACTATTATTACTACTACTACTACTATTATTACTACTACTACTACTATTATTACTACTACTACTACTATTATTACTACTACTACTACTATTATTACTACTACTACTACTATTATTACTACTACTACTACTACTATTATTACTACTACTACTACTACTACTACTATTATTACTACTACTACTACTACTACTATTATTACTACTACTACTACTACTACTATTATTACTACTACTACTACTACTATTATTACTACTACTACTATTATTATTATTATTCTCATCATCATTATCATCATCATGATCATCTTAATTAAAATTTTATTAAAATGTTAACCATTTCAGATTAAAGTGCACATTGCTTGTGTTAAGTTCTGCACTTATTGTAAACATGTGAATTATCAATTCTTTTCCCTATGTTACAAAACCATATAGTCTTGTTGCCAAAATGAATCAGAGGAATAATTCCTGCCCTACAGTAAATGTCATAGTGGTTTTGTGTTAGGACAGTTGTATGAACAAAGCAGATTCATATTATTTTCAACACGCTAATGTGTTAATTTTTTGCAGCACTTTGCAAAATATAATATCAAGTTGAAGAGCCGTAGACATTAACGTCATTCATTTTATGTCACACGTAAATTTTTTATAACTTATTACATTAAAACTGATGAATATGACAAAAGCCATTTGCGCACACTGGAGTTTTAATTAATTTTCGCCTGAAATGATGCCACAAACAAACATGGAGTTCCCGGGCGCTAATTGGAACACCCGGGTTGGGGGAAGACCACGGCGATCGCGATAAAAAACTCCACAAGAACTTACCAAACACATTAAGTTGTTTAAAGAGTGCATCCTAATCGAATAGTGGATGATTGTGTTTCCTCATCATCGGTATCTAAATTACACACACGATTATGGTTATTTGCGTAGTCTGGAAACCAAATTAGAGCACTGATGGATCAGCTAGGTCACTGTCAGATTTCATTTAGCTCAGTGAATACAGTAAGCCTTCTACATAGCATCTGCATTTGCTAATCCAGGCAATCCGAGAAAACATCACGAACTGTTCTGTACATAATACATACATCTCTAATGCATTATATTTCACCTGTTCGGTGTAAGCTATGGAAGTTCAGGTCATGCTTCTGTGAAATTTTACCAAAAACGGTTAAAAGTAAAAAATGAATTTTTATAAAATATAATACAAATTCTGAATACAATGAAAGTAAATAGGCTTTTTTACTTTCTCTACTGGTAAGTAGGGGAAGTATTGTATTCCACCCAAAAGTTCGATGTCGAGATTTCACAGGAAATATATTCAAGATGCTCTCGGTCTTCGAGCCAGGTGTAGTGATGAAAAGACATCGACGTTTCGGGAGAGTACATCTCTCCCATATATGTTTTGAGACCCTCTGAGTCCAAAAAGGCATTTTTAAAAAAAAGTCCGTGTGTGTGTCTGTGTGTGTGTCTGTGGACAGCATAACTCAAAAACGAAAAGTCGGTTACAAACCAAAGTTGCTATTAAGATAATTTGTACAAATGTGTAACTAAGACGAAGAATATATAGGAATAAGAGTTTTTAAGAATGGTTAGTACAAAAGTAGAGAAAGTCATGTGAGTGCAACACATCAGATTTTTATTACTTGGCGCACTTAAGTTAGCAATAGTTGAAGCTCTAAATTGGATAGATGCATGTTTACTAATAGAACCACAACGTTAAGTAAGTTTAAGAAACAAATTATTAGTTTTTGAAAGATGAAGAATTTTGGAGAGTAAGAAAAGTAATATAAAAATGTGACATGACTGGTCTTTATGTAAATTCATTTACTGTAGAAATTGATTTTTGATGCATAGGTTTAAAAATGCCTCGTGTAGAGTATTTTTATTAGAACTATGAATTTACTCAAAATTGAATGTTTAAATAACCATTCAAGCTAAAACTTTGAAACACAGCAAAAACAATTCTGTTATTGGTATAATAACTGTAACTTAACCATCAATGCCGATTATAGATACCAAGTGACAAATGATGCTACTGTGTAAAACTTGCCGAGTGAGATGGCTCCACGGTAACGAGTGAGGCTCGCATTCGGGAGGTCGTGGGTTGGACTCCGTGGCCAATCTTCCTGAGCCATGGGTTTTGCGGGGTTTTCCCGGGCCGCGAGGCGAATGATGGGAAGGAAAATTACATCCCTCAAATTTCTTACCTTCCATTTCACCTCACTTCTTATTTCACTTTACCTTTCATCTGCTTGGTTGTTCAAGGATTTCAGTATCTGCAGGAGTTTCAGCGTGTATGGCAGATGTTTGCTCTCTGTAAATCCTCATTCTCTGGACAGAAGGAGGTCGCCGAGTCCCCGGTACCCCAGGGAACCTGTCGCAAAGGCCTTGTCCCGCTTTCTGTTCTCTGGTGCAGCTATATCAAATATTCCTACAAAAAATGACTTATTTTTAGACAAATGCTTGGAAATATAACAAAAGTTACTTATTTTTGTTCCTTTTGACGAACTCTACTAGAAGTTTTCGGTGGTTGTAAATATCGTTTCCTCCTCGCCTCGAGGAATAGCTACAAACACCCTCAAAGCACCGGCAGCACCATAGCTAGCCACCCCGCTCACAATGTCGAGGACGAGACTCGAAGAGACAGTCTGCACCCTTAGTAGTTAAAATAGCAGCCATGACCAGATCTCTTGAGTATCTGACGGAGGTTCAGAGAGGAACCCAAAGAATTGGTGAAATGCATAATTTTCCGTTACGAACATGTAATGAAGAAGCGCAACAAACAGCGCTAAACACAATGCAAACCAACAGTAGCAAATAAATAAAGGACTCCCAAACTCCATTACCTGTACCTCTTGCAACCTCCGTTGGTGGCAGCAAGAGCCTCTGTAATATGGGGGTTCACGTAGCTCTCATCCGTCCAATCGCAATCGAGTGTCGGTTCATGATGGTTTGTTAATTTCCAAAAACAACTCATTGAAATGCTTAAAACATTTTACCTGCTGTTTTCCCATTCCTTTCTAAATGCGATTCAATTTATTACAGAATAGATTCTTCTCCTTTGAGGAATTTGGGATCTCCCAGCTAGGGCTTCTCGTACATTAACCTTTTCGTTGAACAATATTCCTCCAACGATGAACAGTTTTGCTTGCAGGTTTCGCTTAATAGAGCTTCAGTTGTATAATTTGTTCGTGAATACTGTTTAGAAAATTGAAACCAACTTGTCTCGATTTGCAAACACTTCTACAATAGCCGTGTGTACGACGAGATTGTAAATGGGTAGAGTGAGACTGAAAAATGCAATACCATAGTCGGGATTTGAATCACGGGTCGTCCTGTCTCCGTACCTCTGAGCTACAGTGGTCAACGTGCCGACACGGCGTTAAATTCTCCAGCTCACTCGCATTTTTCCCGGTGAACCTCACAAGGAGATCTCAAATACATACATATGTGATAACATACCCTAATGGAGACTTGCTGTGCTGTAAGTACTTAAGTTCCGGGATTCTAGTTTAACCAACACTATAAGGCCAATCAATGGAAATTAATTGTTCTTTCAGCCGAGTGTAGGAAAAGATTGTAAAGAGGTAGTAGAGACTGAAAAATTGAATGGAGGATTTGATGTGTTGGCACGTTGACCATGGTAACTCAGTGGTTAGAGCAACCAGATGGAGACCGGAAGATTCGTGGCCATGGTATTGAAGTTTTCAGTCTCGCCCTACCCATTTACTTCCATAGTTAACTTTTTTACACAGCATCCGCAAGTTTTCATTTCACTACATGCTTGACTGGTCTACGGTCGTACTACATAAATTTAGGAGTGTGAGACATGAGGCGAACTGAAACAGTGATTGTGTGGCCTTGCTAGGTCTACTACATCACGAAAATTACGACTGTGCAGAAATTAATTCAACTGTTAATTTTAAGAAACCGGTTGATTTTAAACTTTCCTTAAACCATTTCGGTAAAAAGACATTGAATTTCCGACAAAAACTAAATCGAATTCTCAATAAAGAAAGGGGAAAGATTTCTAATGTGCTTTACTCAGTGCACCATTAGAAACATTTCTTAACCACGAACATCTTGGTATTCGCCTTCCAGCTTGCATTGTGGTTCATGAGTTGAGGACATGAGTTTGTCTACGTGCTGGTTTTACATATGTACGACGCACGTAAAATGAAATTCATAGGCGAAAAATTGATGCTTTTGAAGAGAAAAATATGAAATAAAAAATCTGATGCGTTGCACTTACATGACTTTCTCTACTCTTGTACTAACCATTCTTACAAAATCTCATTCCTGTATTTTCTTCGCGTTAGTTGAGATAAACATTTGCAGAAGTTGTCTTAATGCGTATTTCCTTATAGGTACAAGGGGAATATGGGAATACAGTTGACTTTGAGATTTTGTTCTGTTTCAACACTTAAGTTAAGCCCAAATGCTTTTTTTGTGAAGTGAACCATTTCGGAGATATTCCTATTTATTTGTGCAGGTTTTGCAATACTTAAACTTTTTTCAAATGAACGTCGTTATTCACTTTCTCTTGTCCGTACAAAGAGAACGGAATTTTAAAGCTTTCATACAGCGACAGCTTTGAAACATTTGACTATCGCTCAAAGGCTACTGTATTGTAATATTCCCCTTACACCTACAAGAAGATTAGTGATAAGATAATTTGTACAAATGTTTATATTAACTAACATGAATATATAGGAATAAGAGTTTGTAAGAATAGTACAAGAGTAGAGAAAGTCATGTGAGTGTAACACATCAGATGTTTACAAATACTTACTTTTCTATATAAGAGATAAATGTTCATTACATATTTACATATGTTTTGAAGGATGTATTAGGCTAAAGCTACAGATGGCTGAAATTCTTTAGTTACCGGAAAAAAATTTGATTACATAATTTTCTCTACTCACTCTTTGTATAAATTATAGCTTATTGTTCTATATATTTAATGTTAATCGAAATAAAATTTGTAGAAATGCTTTCATTACACACTTCATTGTAGGCAGTGAAATATTTTAAGACCTAATTGCTGTGTGAGGACTTTGAAACTCCATTCTCTTTGCATTACCAGGAAAAAAAAAACGAATGAAAAAACTGAATAACAACTTCACATTTCCTATGAGTATAGGAAAATTCAAACCAATAACAAGGAATACTTCGGAAATAGACAATAAAAAAAAAAAAAAAAAAAAAACTGACATAAGGTGTGTGCTTTAATCGAGATATACTACCTAGATCTTTTGTGTAGTAAAATTTTGTCTTTGTCTCACAGTTTACCATTTATACAAAAGTAAGTCAAAATGAAGAGGACTTCGGAAACTATTCCCAAGAAATTTAAGATATATGTTTTATTCAGCTAGCGCTGCTGCTTACCAAGCGGGACACCTGTTCCGGGGTGCACTCAGCCTTGCTATGTAGCTAAGGAGCTACTTGATTGTTAAGCAGCCGCCCCTGGTTGCGAAGACCTTATATAGCGATTGGGAGGTATCTGAGCGTTGGCCACGTCCCACTCTATAGCACTGCACCCCACTTCCTCTGGTTGCCCTTCACACATATGCGTTGGCATGTCATCCTGCTTCCATCGTGAAAACGATCCACAAGGTTTCATGACCACCTATCTCTCTGGGGCACCTTCTCAGTCATCTTGCTCCTGGCGGGTCCAACCACAACCACCTCCAGGATCAACCTGCCGACCATGAGATACGCGCTGGAACTCCGGGGCATTAACTCGTCTTGTCCGATTTGCAGGATCCTCCTCGTGGCTCCTGAGGGCATGCGGTCCCAGTATCACTTCCTCGCGACGAACATGTACAGACCCATAACGCTCTCCCCCAAGGTCAACTCCAGCCAGGCCTCCTCCTCCACAGGTAAGGTGTCACCCGATACCACCACTATCTCGTAGGATCGATCTAGTTCCTCTTAGGCATGTCCTCCACCACATACGATCCAATCACGGTCACGGCTGCGCTCATGCCCATTAGTACTCTGCACGGCTTCCCCTGTATCTTGCCGTCCACGATGTCCACCAGTCTTCTATTCACGACACTCAGCGTCACCTGTTTGGACGGCTCCGTCGGTACCTCCATGACCTACGCCAAGTTGGTACTTATTTGTTCCTCGCTAACTCGTGGACTTCCCTGTTGACAGTACTTCGCGTATCCTGTTTGGCTACACACTCCTGTAGCTGATCCTTGTCGACGTCTCTTTGACTTCATCGTATCGTACACTTCCGTTCTCCAATGCGGACGTAACTGCCCCCTCGGCCAATCCGTTACTATTCCGCCTACCTCCTTTAATGATGCCGTCGACCAGGGTTGCCATCTCGTACGATAATTATGGGGGCATATCGTACGAGTTAATCCGCGTCTTCCTTCACGCTGACCAGTTCCCCGTCTGTCTTCGCCAATAGCCCCATCTTCGTATCGATCACTTCAGTCATATTTCCCATTCCATAATTCATTTTTGTCTTCTCTTCTTCTTCCTTTACACTCCTTATCTTCACCTCTATCTTCTCTTATAGCGGAATTCCCTGTTTCTTCGTTTCCCATCTTATCAGTATGCATTTCATTTCTTCCATTCCCTAGTTTATGTTTTCCATTATTTCTCAATTTTTTCCATTCCCAATTTCAGGTTCTTGATTTGGGCTAGTAGGCAAGTAATTCCTTCAACTCTTCCATGTTGACATCCATATACTACTCCTGACAGCTATGTAGCAAAACTGCAATTCGACGAATCCCACCTCCGACATCAGTGCCCTCTCAACTTCGCCCTCGCAGCCTCTCAGTCTTGGCTCATCGCTCCAGCAGTCCCTTCCGCGAGATGTCACCAAGTCGCTCCCGAGATCAACGAGATCCCTTCCCCCGGGGTCACCAGCGATGTCGTACCCGGTGTCGCACCCGGCGTCGCACCCGGCGTCGGAACGGCGTCGTACCCGGTGTCGTACCCGGTGTCGTACCCGGTGTCGTACCCGGTGTCGTACCCGATGTTACTCTCGATGTTACTCTCGATGTCACTATCGATATCACTCTCGTTGTCACTCAATGTCACTCGATGTCACTCCCGTGTCACTCGATGTCACTGTCACTCGATGTCACTACCGTCATTCTCTAAGCCACTCCCGATGTCACACCCAATGTCACTCCCGATGTCACTCTCGATGTCACTCCCAGTCACTCATGTCACTCTCGATGTCGTTATCAATATCACCCTGTCACTCGATGTCACTCTCAATGTCACTCTCGATATCACTCTCAATATCACTCCCGATGTCACTTCCGATTCACTCCCGATGTCACTCTCGATGTCACTCCTGATGTCTCTCTCGATGTCACTCTCGATGTCACTCTCGGTGTCTCTCAATGTCACTCGATGTCCCTCTCGATGTCACTTTCGATGTCACTCTCGATGTCACTTTCGATGTCACTCTCAATGTCACTCCAGATGTCACCCCCTTGCCTCTAACTCATTCCAACTCTCTCACCCTCTCACTTACCCTCGAACCCTCTCACTTGCGCTCGGTCCCTCTCACTCGCGCTCGACCCCTCTCACTCGCGCTCGACCCCTCTCACTCGCTCTCGACCCCTCTCACTTGCCCTCGACCCCTCTCACTTGCCCTCGACCCCTCTCACTTGCCCTTGACCCCTCTCACTTGCCCTCAACTCCTCTCACTCGCTCTCGACCCCTCTCACTTGCGCTCGACCCCTCTCACTCGCTCTCGACCCCTCGACTTCTGCCTCGGCCACGCTCCCTCACCCTCAACCAGTCACCGCCACCCCTTCTCCCGCTTTCCCTGTTCCGCTCGATCTCTTTCTGTCTTTCCTCATCGCTAGTCTCGTCCCATCCCTCTCTCCAGATCTCCGCATCTCTCCCCTCTCTCGTTTTATCACTTTCCCAGTCTCTCTCCCCATCACACTCCCAGTCTCTCTCCATATTCCTTCCCCATCTCTCTCTGTGTATACACAGAGGGATATATCCCTCCTTCTCTAGATATCTCTACATCTCTCTATATCTATCTCTCTATCTGTATGTCCATATATCTGTATGGCACACACACACTCTCACTCACCCTTGGAGTCCGTGTCTCGTCCACACGCAGGCACACACTTTCCTAAATTGTTAATATATTATTTAATAATTTATTTATTATTCGAAAATCTCAAAACCAATATTTCCGAAGAAATGTGTCAACAGAATCTTAACACTTAACATAAAAAATCTGATGTGTTGCACTCACATGACTTTCTCTGCTTTTGTACTAACCATTCTTACAAACTCTTATTCCTATATCTTCTTCGTGTTAGTTAAAATAAACATTTGTACAAATTATCTTATTGCTTATTTCCTTGTAGGTGCAAAGGGAATATTGGAATACAGTAGGCTTTGTGCGATAGTCAAATCTTTTAAAGCTTTGAGATTCCGTTCTCTTTGCACACGTAACATATAAAAAATGAACAACGATGACCCATTTCACGAAAGTTGTAAGTTTTCCAAAACTCACACACATAACAAGGAATATCTCCGAAATGGTTCACCCTACAAGAAAATTTATTGAGACATAAATTGTGTATTTTAGCAAGATCTATATTTTTTGTACAGTATAACTTGATCTATCTCTAACGATTTACCAGTTATGCAAAAGTCGTCCAGAGTAAATACGACTACAGGGGCTATAGCCAGAAAATTCAAGATATACATTTCATTTGCCATCAAAATATCTCAAACATATGACATTTTAATGAAAATCGTTAGAGCCATTTTCAAGAAAATCAAAATTTTCCATGTAAAGTGTTATTTAGGATGGAGCTATTTTCTTCAAAATCTTCGTGTCACATCCTTGAAAGACATTAAACGTAAATACCAACTGTGATTTTTAACCGAGTTTTCGTTTTTGAGTTAAGCCGTCCACAGACTGACAGACTGACACAGACACACACACGGACCTTTTTCCAAAAATGCTTTTTTGGATTCAGGGGGCCTCAAAACATGTATTTCCGATGAAATCTCGACATCGAATTTTTGGGTGGAATACAATACTTCCCCTACTTTCCAGTAGAGAAAGTAAAAAATGATCGATGATCTATTTCACGAAAGTTCTAAGTTTTCCGGAACTCACTCATAAGGAATATCTCCGAAATGATTCACCCTACAAGAAAATTTATTAAGACATAAATTGTGTATTTTAGCAAGATCTAAATTTTTTGTATAGTACGATTTGGTCTATCTTTAACGGTTTACCAGTTATGCAAAAGTCCTCCAGAGTAAATACGACTACAGGGGCTATAGCCGGAAAATTCAAGATATACATTTCATTTGTCATCAAAATATCTTAAACATATGACATTTTAATGAAAATCGTTAGAGCCATTTTCAAGAAAATCAAAATTTTCCTTGTAAAAGGTAATTTAGGGTGGAGCTATTTTCTTCAAAATCTTCGTGTCACATCCTTGAAAGACATTAAACTTAAATACCAACTTTGATTTTTAACCGACTTCTCGTTTTTGAGTTATGCTGTCCACAGGCTGACACACAGATTTTTGTAAAAATCTTTTTTTTGGGGGGGGGATTCAGGGGGCCTCAAAACATATATTTCTGGTGAAATCTCAACATTGAATTTTTGGGTGGAGTACAATACTTCCCCTACTTACCAGTAGAGAAAGTAAAAATTAATTTACAGATACTGGCATGTATCTAACTCATGGTAGTTTTTACTGTTAGAAAAACACTGTAGTAGGAAAACAATCAAAGTAAACAAAATCAACAGATTTTTATGTAACTTGATGGTTTTGTAGAATTTCAACAACAAACTTCAGAATGAGCATCTATTGTGTACTGAATTGGCACCTTCCGATATTTGGAATATTTATATGTATTAATTGTACATAGGTCCACCTATCTGTGTGATGTTAAGTTAATTTCAAAGCTTTTGGCACATTAGGTTGTCTTACTGTTATATATTTTATCTTTCAATTAGTGCACTGTTTCTGTTTAATGAAATTTATGTAAGGATTTAAACGCATTAATCGTTTTCTGTCCAATATTTCGCACAGGCAGGCGGATGTGACGCTTTGTGAGCAAAAAAGGCATCATATAATTTTGCGCACCAGACCGTTACTTACATTCATTAGACAGGGGAATTGTTATAAAGCCTCCTTCCTTAACGATATAGTGAGGGATTTAGTTAGCAGGTAGTTCAGCTCAATTATTAAGCTAATTTAACTACTAGTAGGGTAATTGCTGACTTATATTAGTAATTTGCGTGGTTAGATCTAATTTCATAGAGCTAAGTTGCCAGCTGAATAAGGTTCAACATCGCATAGGATTTGAGCCACCTACCTAGATAATATCGACAGCTTGTGCACAAAGTTCTGAACAAACTCACTTAGAACACTTGGTAAAGTTTACGTGGTATGTTTTATTTTAAAATCGTCTTTGCTGAAATTAGTATACTTAAAAGCTATTCTATTAATTCTAAACAAACTTTTGTTGCATATAACATTGCTAGAATTAATTGTTCTCCCACTCTTAAGACAAGGATTTAGAAAGGTACAATCACATTGAAAATTTCAATGAAATAGTTGGGGTTTGCACCACGGATCTTCCGGTCTCCGTCCGGTTACACTAACCACTGAGCTACCATGGCGACATGCCGGCATGACATTAAATTATCCAAACGACTATACGACCATTACTTTGCAATTTAAAACGAATTTAAAATATTCTATTATGAAATATGTTTTATAACATAACTATTAGTGTGTTTTTCTGAAAAGCAATTCAGCTAAGTACTGTCAAATTTTAAAACACTTTCATTTGTAGGTTTTATGTTTTTCTCGGTTAAACCGTTTGTCTTTTAAAACACACCACATTTTAAGAAAAGCTTTCAACTTTTCTAGATTTAAGCTTTTCTTTCAAAATCGTACTACATTTAAAAAACATTTATGGACTAAATAATTTTATTCACTACATATTTTCAAAGCCATGCTATTTTTCAAGAGTCACATTAAACAAAATCGTAACATGGAGTATGAGCCTCAACACATTGCACATACGTGATACATTTCAAATACTCGTATCTAACTACAAGAGCGTGTATCTCATACAGGATATGTATCAACTTAAAACTATAATTTCATTTTCAAAAATTCACAACCACATCTAATATCATTAGCCAATTTAATCCCATAAACGCCTGAAATGAAGCATCGTAGCCTATTGGTATCGTGACATAAAGTACTTCAAAGGAGGTTATCTATCCAGGCCAGCTTGTTGGACTAACCTATACAAAACGTATGGATAACCTATATACCGCGAAATTACGCACGTATATGTATTTTTTCATGGAGAAGGTTTTTATGCTACTCATTTTGCTATGCAACGTATTACATTCACACGTTTTCTCTACTGGCTTATCTGTTACGTAACACGTTCACATGCCCTTTACTCGCTCTTCGACATAATATATAGGTACAAATGTATAGATAGTTGATTAGCTCCGGTGTTTCAGTCACCATGAAAATTGTTTTTTTTTTCTTTCTTTTTTTTTTTTTTCTTTTTTTTCCTGGAGGGTTTTGCTATCCATTTTACTGTGCAGGTATGCTATACACGGTTTTCTCTACTCAATTTTCTTTTACGAAAGAGTTACAGTCACATCTCTCCTCCGATTCCCTCTTTTACAAGAAATTCAACAAGTTTCTGACTGAAATACAAATGCAACGCATCACTTTCACTCGATTTTCTCTAATAACTGTTATTTTACGTTAAAATTCACGTAGTCTTCTCTAATCACTGTTCAACATCTTGAACTTACAACTCATATAATGGACACACACACATACACACACACAGACACACACACACACACACACACACACACTCACACACACAGGATGGAAGTGAAATGATCCGCCAGACTTTAACAGCGAATTTCTCATGTTGTGAATAACAAGAAAGTATAATACCAAAATGTTGAAAAGTATATAGTTTTCTATAAAAATATTTTTATCAAAAAAATTTATCATCACCTGGCTGAATTATTGATTGAAGGTTCTTGATTTATGGCTATGTTCATAGAAAATTGAATATATGACAATTTTTTCCTTTGGCGTATTTCAATAGATTCAACGGTTTTTGTGTAAATTAAATTTAAAAGAATCCACAATTTGTTGCCTTTTTGTTGCAATAAATTGTGAGATTTTAAAATTTAATTTACACAAAAACCGTTGAATTTATTGAATTACGCCAAAGGAAAAAGTTGTCGTTTATTCAATTTTCTATGAATTAAGCCATAAATCAAGAGCCTTCAATCAATAATAATTCAGCCAGGTGATGATAAATTTTTTTGATAAAAATATTTTTTTCTAGAAAACTAGAAACTTTTCAACATTTTGGTATTAGACTTTCTTGTTGTTCACAACATGAGAAATTCGCTGTTAAAGTCTGGTGGATCATTTCACTTCCATTCTGTATGTGTATAAAAGGATTTTGGTATATATGAAGTAGATGAACTCCAATACCGTTTGATCGTTCACCATGGAAAGTTGGTTCATCTATGTTTTTCCTTGGAGGTTTTATGTCATCCATTTTACTACGCATCGTATTACATTCACATTGTTCTTTGTACCCGCTTTTCTTTTACATAACACATTCACATGACCTTCTGTACTCCGATTTCTAGGAACAGTTCATACAATTTTCCCTATGTTTAAAACAGCTAGGTAACGTATTGCATTCAATCTGTTTTCTCTATTCACTTTTCTTTTACAAAACAAAATCACACTTTCTTTTCTACTCCTAATGGATTATAGATATACAACTGTAAATTAGTGAAAGTGTTTTGAGGGAAAGCTTATATTGAATTTTTGCTTCTACTAGCAATTCATATAATTTTGTGTAAGTTTGAGATGGAAATAGAACGTATTACATTCACACGGCTTTCTCTACTCGCTTTTCTTCCTGTAATATTCATGATTATTAAACAGTGCGTTTGCGTTGTCTTCCCGCGTTTTTATTTACGTATTTATTTTGTTTATTTTTTGTCCTTTATAGTATCCTAAGAGTTCAACTCTTTGTTTAACTGTATTAAGTCTCCAAAGAAAATAAAGCTATTGAGTAATTACAACCTGAGTCTACAAGTTTAAGGGATACATCATTAAACTACGGGCAGCGCCGGGTATTTCAGTTAGTAATTCATAAATAATTTTTATTCCTCTTGGTTGCCCTCTACCAAAAGGTATTGTGCGTTTTGGATACCTTATAATTACACATCTATATTATATTATAAAGAGAGATAGTGTATGTGCTGTGCTGTGGTGTGTGTGTGTGTGTGTGTGTGTGTGTGTGTGTGTGTGTGTGTGTGTGTGAGTGAGTGTGGGTAGTAACCTCAAAAGCCACTCAACCGATTTTGATAATTATAATTTCATGATTATTTTACCATTAAGACGCTTAAGTCTTTCTGTCCTACATGGGGCGGTAAGACACCATATAATTTCAAAAGAATAAAAAGGATTAAGGATCTGGTGTTTGAATAGGTACGCATATTGTAGTTATAAAAATATATGCTTGTGAATGTTAGAAATGTCATAGAATGGGTTGTTGTTATTCCACGGAATATGGTCGTATACTTTTAATTTTAAATAGCAAGCTTTCTAATAGAAATTCATTGGTGTAACGCATCCCATTTGAGCTCGTCTGACATTTTTTAAGCATTGTATCTAGAACCAGCTTTTGTTTTTTTACTTAAACAATTTAAATTGCGTTTATGTTCGCAACAATTAGTAGCGAATTTCTTTTCTACTATTTTTAATTTAGCCCTCTCTTTAGATAGCAGGATTTTAGTTCTAACTAAATTTCTATTAGGTTCCTAATTCTTTTCTTCAGTGTAGCAATTTCATTATTGATACTAGTGTTTGTGGCCTTGAAGGAATTAGAACTGTTTTCTGTGATTTCCTCATTGTTGAAGGACGGTGCGTTTGAATTAAGAACTGGTTGACTGGATCCTGCATCTGGTAATTTACTGATTGTTGAATATTGCTTTTTCAGTAATTTTTTGTCTCTGTTTTGTGGAGATTTTCGGGATTTATGCATTGTTGTTAAATACCTGGGTAAATTAGGAAATATACAGGGAATTGCCCCTGGCTTTATCCGCCATTTAATTCTAGGGATTTGAACTAGTTTTCCATTCACAACGAATGAATCAACTTTCACTAAGAAGTCCTCTGGAAAATGTTTGCCACAAATACTAGATTTAACAGATAATTTAGTGTCTTTCCTAGGAATAGACTATTCCCATTTGTAAAACAGATTTTTATCTTTAGGAAGAGTAAAAAAAAATATCTAGCTTCTGAGCAGTTTCTTTATCCTGATCGACACCCGGGTACAAAACAAGTTGGCATTTTTAATCAATTATATTGATGTTGCTTGAAACTTACGTTTTGAAGAACACACACACTTATGCACAAACTTAGAAGCAATTTCACAAGTTATATACCTAATTATTCACAACACACAACGCATACGTATAAAATTATGTCGGTACTTCCGAATCACATACTAGGCAGTTCGGCCGCATTTTGAGGCGACTGCGATCGCCACGCCACAGTTTCGGTCAGTTGCCACGGGACCACTGTTCATGCAGTAAACTAGCGGGAGAGCTCACACTGTCTCTTCTATCCGCTATGGCTCTACTGTGGCTACAGCCGCCAGGAGGAACGGATGAAGTGAAAGGACCACACAAGGCTTAGAGGGCGCAGCCACATGGGCCACAGAGACGCGCAGAAATCCCTAATATTTACTACTAGAAGACCCGACACACTATTAGAGCGTCCCACAGAGGGCGATGAATGACCCTTGCAACCAGGCAGCCCTCTGGTAGCCAGGACGAACTGTCTTTCCTTGGAGGAGGCATCTGCGTCATGTTCCCGGCAACGCTTCGTGCTTTGGAAGTTGAAGGCACACTAAAATATAAATTGCAGGAGAAGTAGACGGGGGAAAGGACACCGTAGTGGGTGAGAAACTATCCCAACATTTGCCTGCCGACCAAGGAAGCCTCAAAAACCCTAAAGGAATTGAATCCGAGAATTTCCGAATGTGAGCCCCACACGTTATTGAGGAGCCAAGTCTCTAGGCAAGTATATATTACAAACGAGGCTTGTTTACTTCTTTGATGTCTCCTATTAATGAAACATTGTGGGTAATGTGTCTTTATTTCAATAAAATGTTTGGCTTTTATGACTTAAAACTATCGAACGGCTTAGGAATAAAACATTACATTAACATTTAACAAGAGTATCTACATGAACTGTTAAGAAAATATTTTAAAATATAGGACTGAAACACTCTTAGAAAGTGTCCACTTTAATGCAATCTATTTACATTGAAACTAAATTAGTTGAAATAGTCCCATATTCTTTAAGCCTAGAGCAGAGACGGGCAGAATAGTGTCTGCTCCGAAACCACTGTGCACGCAACAAGCGTAACATTCTTGCTAGTTGGAGGACTGGTAGTTCTTCTCCTTAAACTCTTGACAGTGGCATTTGCTTCAAACGGGAAGTAGGTGGTCATGCTTTTATTATGTGAAATAGGAATTGCTGGCGTTGTTGTGACCATCCGAACATATGAGATGACTTCAAAATCTCGGTAATATCTTTAACAACAACAACAATAACAGTAACATCAATAATCATATAAAATGTGTGTAACATATATAACAATGTAAATCAGAAAATACTAAAGTTTTTACCTTTCTCTACTGGTAAGTAGGGGAAGTATTGTATTCCACCCAAAAATTAGATGTCGAGATTTCACCGGAAATATATGTTTTGAGACCCCCTGAATCCAAAGAAAGCATTTTTACAAAAAGGTCCGCGCGCGCGCGCGTGTGTGTGTCTGTCTGTCTGTCTGTCTGTCTGTCTGTCTGTCTGTCTGTCTGTCTGTGGACAGCATAACTCAAAAACGAAAAGTCGGTTAAAAACCAAATTTGGTGTTTAAGTTTAATGTCTTTCAAGGATGCAACACGAAGATTTTGAAGAAAGTAGCCCCACGCTAAAGTAATCTTTACATGGAAAATCTTTCGAAAATTTTGATTTTCTTGAAAATGGCTCTAACGATTTTGATTAAAATGTCATATGTTTGAGATATATTGATGACAAATGAAATGTATAGGTATTTTGAATTTTCTGGCTATAGCCCCTGTAGTCGTATTATACTTTTGCATAACTGGTAAACTGTTAGAGATAGACAAAATCTTACTGTAAAAAATGTAAATCTTGCTAAAATACACAATTTATGCCCGAATAAATTTTATTGTAGGGTGAACCATTGCGGTGATATTCCTTGTTATATGTGTGAGTTTCGAAAACTTAAAACTTTTGTGAAATGGAACATCGTTGGTCATTTTTTTATACGTTAAGTGTGCAAAGAGAACGGAATCTCAAAGGTTTAAAAGATTTGACTATCGCACAAAGCCTATTGTATTCTAATATTCCCCTTGCACCTACAGGGAAATAAGCAATAAGATAATTTGTACAAATGTTTGTCTTAACCCGAAGAATAAGAGTTTGTAAGAATGCACTCTCGTGAGTGCAACACATCAGATTTTTTAGTGCAACAGAACTAAACAAAATTAGGTTGTTGCGAAACTGTACCTTAACTAGGTGGCATTAAAGCTGTTAGCTACCTTATAAATGCCAAACTATTGTTTGGAAATGGTTAATAGGTATTCCTTTTTAATTTAGTGAAATATCTCTCTCCATAGAAACAAATTTTATTCAAGTATGGTTGACATCTTTATAGACAATGGAAGAGAGTAAATACAATTAGCTTAGAATGGGTGCAAATACTACTTGGTTTGCATATATTTGAATCCGTGCCAACTTTACCTATAGCAAATAATGTAAAAGTAGAGCTACTCCTAAAATATTAGTACACCAGTAAAGATACACATTGCACTATAGGCACACTCAAACTATAGTGGCAAGAATATCAAATGTTTTTAACAGAGGTTTTAGAAGGATTGATATTTTTAATCCAACATTATGTTCATTAATTTTTCCCTATACGAACATTTTTGTTTGCGTACAATGAGTTTCCTATTGGAATGTGATCAAAGGATGGTCTATTTGCAAATGGAATTAGTAACTTGAGTTTTTAACAGGGTAAAATATAATCAATATTAGTTAATGCTATGAAAATGTGTACTGAAATAGCTCCAAAGCCAGCCGATTATACATAATGTATGTGCCTCTAAGCACTTTTTCGAAGGGTGGGCTTTTAAAGCAGGCGAAAGGCTGAAATAAATGAAGTTGCTGTAATGCTGAAATCTGGTGGAGCAGTAATTTTACCAGCTCGTTGCACAATAACACACATGCGGGGCTTCTTCTGGCCAAATGGAGCGTTGGAAAGGTGATGTAAAAGGGAGCACGATAGGAGAAAGATATTATAGTGGCAGCAGTCAGGCGTGAATAAGATAGATGGAGGGTGTTTCCTCCCGGAGGGCCTGGAGGGAGGAGAAGATAAGCTCACCACAAGCACTTGTTATAGTGTCTGGACCCAAACTACGACCTCGGCTCGGACTGGGCGCTATAGATCAGAGGTCAAGCGTGCCTCTGGAGTCCAAGAATTCATTTTATCTCTGTCCTTCTCGTTTTGTTTAAACAGTTTCCGTCCTACGGCAAGTGAGTCTTTATTCATCCACTATACTTCACGTATCCTGCTACTTAGCTGCTCAGTCTGCTCCTAAGTCTTCAACCGGTTTACTGCTTCTTTGCGGGTAAAGTGTTGTTCTTCAGTTCTAATGAAACATATTTATATTTCGATACATTTCTGCACTTATGTTTTCGATTCAATATTATAAAATCCTAGTATTCAAATAGAATTACGTTGTTATTTAAGCAACTGTCTAATCAAGAACTGATTAAAGAAATTGGCCCCGAATTGGACATTCATATAAAAGTGCTAAAAGATCCCCATTCAAAAATTCTAGGCGTTTTGGAATCACCTGAGTAAGTTTTTGATTAGCGACTGGCACATGGTAGTGCTAATAGTACAAATATTTGGAATTGTGTCAATATCATTCAAGATAATATATATATATATATATTATGTAACGGGGTTGGGCCGCCACTTGTAACAGTCACTGTGGTTACCGTGTACGTTGGGTGCCACTTTTGTGACGGTCTCTTTTCTGTCACATGAAATGCCTTGCTAGCTCATCCGGTGCAGTAGCTGCCTCTCCGCTGTGCGCCGCTGCGTTGATCTTGATTGGGATTAGGTAGGCATGAGTAGGATATTTCTCAGGCGCGAGGTTAGATGACAAACACAGCACAGGCGTTTTGTGATTTTATTCTCCCCCACGTCATTGCCTCGAAGTGCCGACCTGAGCGAGTTTCTGGTATTGCGTTTTAAGATCGCTATTTACTTCTCCTCCAGGTCTAGAAAACCGCATAACTGGCCGGGAGGGCTCGGGGCGCTGACCACGTCCCACCCTCCAGTACTGCACCTCACCAATGACGCCTGTAGTGGGCAGAGGTGGGGGACGCAGCGGCTGGGCGGTAGGCCTTGGCCCTTTGTGGGCTGTTGCGCGGGGTTTACGTTACGTTTACGTTTACTTCTCCTCACGCTAATCACTGTCGCCTTTCACACATCGACGTTTTTGGCGCGAAGCTATCATATTCGCGATACAGGTTCACCCTCCTAGCGACCTCGCAACAAACAGAGTCAGTCCCGTTCGCTTCCAATTTTTTCCTATTTATGTCTCTCACCCCCGCACTTTCTCTCTAGTCCCGTTATGGGGGAGGGGTGTATTTTCCCCAGCTGTGTCCTTGGACTTTAGGCAAAACTTGCCTTGGCGCGAGATGACAAAAGAGGTTTTGTCCTCTGGCCTTCAGAAATGTGCTCAGGTCAACATACTTTCAAGAGGCGGCTTCTCTACACAATACAAAATTATACTTATACCTAAAAGTCTTATATTTACATTTTAATTCTAAAATTACAAATATATGTACATAGAAGTTCCCGTCTCAATTATATATTTATAAATGTAAATAATGATAACACAAATAAAGCTAAAACAGTAAAAGTAATAAACCTACTGTATCATAAATCAAAACTTAATATTTTTCACTATATGTATATAACGTGACTTTTTTCAATGATGTGCCAACCAACAATTCGTAAATCAGTACCTTACTTTCCAGATGCTAATTGAGAATAGCCAATCGACTATTGGGATACAGCTGGTTAAACTAATGTGGCCCAATTTAGTCTCCAGTTAGATTTTCTCCTCGGCGATTTCTATAGACCATCACATAAGGGATGCCTTGTCCATTCAATAATAATGAAGGCAAGAGATGGCAACACGTTCTGCCTCAGAAAGCCGAAATCCCAAGGGCCTTTTCCATTAGGGATGTTGCCTATTCTATATACGACCGCCAACTTACGCCAGCATGGAAGTGGATACGCCACTTGCGCCCCTCAAGCAATTAGGGAAGACTACCGAGATCTGGTGGGATGGTTAGCACCTAGCAACCGTTTACTAGCTCTCCAGGGTAGTGCCGGGGAACTTTAAGGCGTCCCTTAGCCACGCCTGGACATCGCCCAGACGTACCCACTCTCACATATGTATCGGAAAACACTACTCGGCCGAGTCCAGTTGGAATAACTCCCTTCCGGAGGAGCTTGAACGTTTTGCCTGGCGTACTTCTACTAATGACAGAAGTACCAAGAGTGCCAAGAGTTCGAGACGCCCGCAGCACAGCAACTAAAGGGGTTGGAACCCACCGTCCTTTACGGGAAAGCTGGTGCAAACATCAAGCATATGCGAGTGAGTGTAACCGAACAGGTCTTGTAAGTACATGATGTGTGAAATGAATTTTGTGGTTACCCTATTCCACCGCCTTTGAATCAGCACTGGTGATTATAATATGAAGGGGAGGAGAATAATTAACTTTGTTTTTAAAACATTGCTATTGTGAGAGAATAAATAGGTTTCTAATTTTCTCTTGACATTGTACATTAACAAAACTGTGTTTCCCGGCTTGTTGAAAGTAAATAGTCGCTAAAATCTACAACTAACCAATTACTCTGTCCCTGCAAACCCTAATGTCACAGATATTGCAACCTTGGAGGCTGAAGTCTCTTCCTTTACCTCCATCGTGACGCAAATTGCCTGCTAACTCACTACCCATACCTCAGCTCAGATGTCCTGCTAGTAGAACTTATTCTACTCATCCGCCGTTCCTGGCCGGCTCGCAGACTCCATCAGTGATACCGCACGGCACGCCACCTAGTGCTTCATGCCTGGGCCATGAGGTTCGTCTCCGACTACGCGAAGACAAAGTGCGGCATGGGTGAACATGATGACTCCATTGAATCTAGAGGATGGCGACGTGTGGAGGATTGCCAAGAGGCTCCGTAACCGAGGTGGACCACCTGCCTCTCACATCCTAGGCGCCCAAGGTCTAGTCTATGAACTCCAAAGCCGATGTGTTCCCCAAATACCTGGAGAGGACTATGAGGTCCTAGACTTCTTCGACCATGTCCATCGGGAGATGGGCCGATACTTTCGACAACCTCCCGAGGAGGCGGATCGACTTCCATCATAAAGCCCAGTGAACTCCAGGACTCGCTTTGGCGTCTCAACTCCAAAATGGTCACGGGGCCTGACGAACTAATCCCTGTCATCACTACCAGCTTCCATTCAACGCGATGCTCTTTGTCACAAAAGTCTTCAATATGTGCCTCGCCCTGTGTTACTTTCCAGGCGAGTGGAGAGAGGCCCGGCTGATCTGCATTTTGAAGCCAGTGAAGGACCCATTACATCCAGCTAACTACTAACTCCATAAACTTCCTCTGTCTTCTCAAAAGTACTCGAGAGGCTTAAACTTGCCCGCTTGTCCCCCATTCTCGGGAACATACAAGCTATCCCCATCAGTTTGGATTCAGGCCTGGTCACTCAATGCCTCAGTAGCTGCTGCGCGTAGTGGAGGCTGCAGCCCTGGGATACCAGGATAAGGCTTATAGTACATTGGTATCTCTAGACGTGGTGAAGGCATTCTCCTGGATAAACTCATCCACCTGGAGCTATCCACACGAACAGTACACCTCCTACGTTCATTTCTAAAGTACAAGTCCTTTGTGGGAAACAGATCAACACGAAGGCCAATAATTCGAGGTGGAGTCCCCGAAGGTTCTGTTTTGTCGCCCACGCTAGTTAGCGTTTATGTGGACGACATACCAACCAGCAGCACGTCAACATAGGTATGCTGACGACGTGCTGCTGTATTCTGCAAACAAAAACTCTCGTAGAACCTTGCTCCCCATTCAGACACCTCCAAGAATACTGCTGGCGTTGGCAATTGTCCATAAACCCGGAGGAAAGCCACACCGTTCTCTTTACTAAGCGCAGCTTTCCAACCATGCGTACTGTAATTATGGGAACAAGTAGTTTTACGTTTTGTGATTATAGAATTCAATGCACGTGGTAAATAAATTTATATAGCAAAACGTTTTTCATATATTTCAAATTTTATAAAATGTAATATTTTTGTTTTTAAAAAAGCAAATGCACCCAGTTTCCAAATATTTTGTTCGGATAGTTTTCTTCGAAACACATTTAGCAACCCTAACCCACTCTTTTCTTTAAAAGGCGCCAGGAAATAATCCGCGCCACTCTTTCCAAGAACTCGGGTAAGGTTGACAAAATTCAATATTTCTAGTGTGTGACGTTATGCACGAAATTGAACACCCTCTCTCGTATTTTCCAAGAACATTCATTTTCGCGAACTGTTACTTTCGGTAGCATATTATAATTGGCATTTGGCAAGTAAAAAGTTACCAGCAACTCATATTTCTTTAAAGGTTTCATAATAATTAAAATTTATGAACACCATGGAATCTTTGAGAGGTAGAATCGAACTGAAAAATTGAATGCCACAGCCGGG
The DNA here is from genome assembly GCA_030765045.1 of Tenodera sinensis. Taxonomy (NCBI): domain Eukaryota; kingdom Metazoa; phylum Arthropoda; class Insecta; order Mantodea; family Mantidae; genus Tenodera; species Tenodera sinensis. The sequence continues at coordinate 99,622,517 of CM060965.1, read as the reverse complement.
ATTTGAACCACAGACCATCAGTTCCGATTCTGCCTCTTAAACATTGCACACACACACAGCTTGTATGTTTAAAAACAACGACAGTATGTTAGCATAAATAAATAATAATTCCATGGAATTTGTTGATTTCGGTTGATACGTTGTTATTAAATATACAAGGCGTTAGGGGTGTGAGTGCGCAGACTTCAAAGGCAACTTCCTGACGTTAAACTGAGACTTAAGTTCCTGTACCATTTTCCTCTATAGTGCATGGTTTCATAAATAAAAATTAAAACTGGTCAAAAGTGTGATTGCGAATATGTCACCACTCCGTTATCGTTTACATCTGCAATTAGAACAGCGAGGTAGAGCTACAAAAGGTGCATTATTTATGTCTTTACCATATGTTGCTAAAATGATTCGTTTAGCCACAAAATGAAATGAAAGGATTGGATTCCAGTGTATCTATTGGAATAAAATCGTGGGCATAAGCTTGGCAACCCCGCAATATTAGTGCCTGAGAAGAGTGGACGGTGAGGGAATGTTGGCAGTACAACTACCCCGCGACATCGGTGCACAACAGCAGGTTCTGTCAGTGCTTCAGGTGCGTTAAATGCATGCAGAACTATAGCAGTATTTACAAATCAAGAGTATTTAGATATGCTTCTTGCCTAAGGCAAAACCGATTGCAACACACGTGAAGGGAAACGCTTGATGATCTTCGCACGCGTGTGTTTGAAGCAGCCCTAGAGACTGAGCAGAATACAGAAACTCTAACGAGGGTAGGGCAAAATAGGCTAAGAAGATGCGATGCCTGCGTAGACTCTCGTGGAGCACATTTTGAACATCTGCTGTAAAAGACATCTTGTTGAGTTTGCAGTTGTTGACCATTCATAATTTTCTTCTTCTTGTTCTTGTTGTTGTTGTTGTTGTTGTTGTTCTTCTTCTTCTTCTTCTTCTTCACGTCTTAGGCCATTTAGGCTGTTCCGGTTCCAAAGTCGTGTTCTCCATAATACTTTTTCCTTTTTAGCAAAAGGTGACTGTTAGTTAATTACACAATTATACGAATGAGGTATTTCCATACTTAACATTTTAAGTTGCTATCTCTGATCATCCGACTACACCTTATGCGTAGCCTCTTACGCAGCTTTTAGTTCAGTTCTCGTGAATACGATTGAATAGCTTAAAAGCAAACCACCCCATCCCTCGTTACTGGTGTTAGCTGACAAGAAACACACAGGCACGTGGCGAACCGGATTTCAAGCGCTAGTCTAGTTTAGACCTTCACCCGTTGCAGGAGTGAACGCATGCCTGGCCGCAAACCAAAACAAAACTCTCGGCCTGTGCAGATAATGTATTCAATAATGTTCGATTATCTCCTTTATCTTTCAAGATAGAAGGAGTTGTTATTGCACTTTATTATTAGTCATATTTGGATCTCCCAGCTCCTAACACCTGTATACCTAAATGTAAAAGTTCTATTTTTTAAACTAAATATTTTAGCTTTAAAATATGTATTTCATAATCTTTCAGGAGTTTTTCTTTATATCTTTGTATTATGGCAACACATTTTATATTGTAACAAATTTTACTTCTTCATATTCTGCCGATCTCTAATCTAACTAAATGGCATCCACTTTTTTTATCTGGCAGAAGCAGGAGATTGAAACACGTGATATGGACAACATAAGTTTAGTACAGAAATATTTGATTTCTGCACATGGATGCTTATTCAAAATGTTTCCCGCTCGTTCGCATATACCAGTCCCAAAGAACATTTGATTACCAATGTTTTACATAGACGCGGCGAATGGCTGGAACTTGCTCAGTGGTTTTTGTTCAGTTCACTGTTGTGTTTATTAAGACCATAAGGGTGCCAGGTTAGTACCTCTCCGACTTCCGTGTAGCAAGCATCGCGGGACACTGCGTGATTAAGTACAGCTCCCGCTTCATTATTAGTAGTACCTTATTTATTTCTAGTAGGAAACAGAGACGTTACCGTATTATCAATTTCATGATGTCACTGGCGCAAATCCTACCAAGGTCATTCGCCACGTGTAAAAAGCACATCTATACATTTGATGTATTAACGTGGTTTAATGTGTTACTTGTGGGAATATGTATCCCATTGTATATATTTTTATACCCTTTGTTAATGTTTCGGTGCATAGGCAGCAAATTAGTATGTTGTTAGGCAGATACGTAGTCACTGCAGGTAGAGAACGCAGGATGCAGGATATGTCTCCAGCAGGGGCAATAAGTCGCATCAGTCACGTATGTATGTACGCATCTCATGTGCGTAGGACTGAAGAGGCAATCGATAATACCAGACAATGCAGCACACTCCCTTCCCTTCCCCTTCTATTGTCCTGCAAATGACATTATCTCCATCCCGTTCATTTTGTGGTTTGATATTTCCTATCAGCATTTCCATCAAACCCATTTTAAACAAAAAACATATCACTGGGATATGCACATTACTATAGACCTATGCATCAGCTTTCACAGTAATTCTTTCTAGCATGACTTTTGTCTTCATTCTTGTGTAATCATCCCAGTGCACAGTATTACGGTATTGTTTTCCACAAACCATAAATTCCATTCCCTTTAAGAGGACTAAAATATTGGCAGCCTTTGATCTCAAATCTTTACATACTGTAAAATGACTAACAGGTTCTTGTTTCAGTACAAGAAACTGCATTGTTGGATTCAACAGTTGCTTTACAGCGTGTGTAAAGTTTGTTTGCTCGTTGTTGGTTCTTTAATTCAAATCCCCAGCAGTCTAAGAATAAGTATCAGTGTAGCTCACAAATTTATCTTCTGGCTGTCCATTTTGTCTTAATCTCATTCGCCTATTACCACTTTGTCCTTTTACATCAAAATGTTTCGTCAAATTAAACAAATTGAGTAACATATTTTACATTATTTGAAAACATTCCGTGTTATTTAGGATGAAATTAAGAAGCTGAAACATATTACAGTACTAAAAAGTGAACTCGCGACTACGTTTTTAGTTGTTTTGACGGCATTTCGTCTTATTTCATTGACCCTTAGTCTCAGAACTAAGAAAACTTACAGCTTCAGTAAGCTGTCATTTCGTATACTGAACTTCATATCGTCATCATCATTACTATTATTACTATTATTATTACTATCACTGTTACTATCATTATTATCATTGTTATTATTAATTATTATTATTGTTATTATTTATTGTTATTGTTATTATTATGATTGTTAATGTCATTGTTATTGTTATTATTGTTATTATTATTAATTATTATTATTGTCACTGTCACTGTCACAATCACCATCACGATTACATCACTATTATTATTATTATTATTATTATTATTATTATTATTATTATTATTATTATTATTATTATTATTATTATTATTATTATTATTATTATTATTATTATTATTATTATTATTATTATTATGATCATCATCATCATTATTACTATCATTATTACTATCTCTGTTACCATCATTGTTATTATCATTGTTATTATTATTAATTATTGTTGTTATTATTATGATTGTTAATGTCATTGTTATTATTATTGTTATTGTTATTATCATTATCATCATTATTACTATCACTGTTACTATCATTGTTATTATTATTATTATTATTATTATTATTATTATTATTATTATTATTATTATTAATAATTATTGTTATGGTTATTATTATGATTGTTAATGTCATTATTATTATTGTTATTGTTATTATCATCATTATTATTATCATTATTATTATCATTATTATTATCATTATTATTATTGTCAAAATTATTATTGTCAATATTATTATTGTCAATATTATTATTATCATTATTATTACTATTATTATTATTATTATTATCATTATTACTATCACTGTTACTATCATTGTTATTATTAATTATTGTTTTTGCTATTATTTATTGTTATTGTTATTATTGTTATTGTTATTATCATTATTATCATCATTATCATTATTATCATCATTACTTCCATTTTAAAGGCTACACGTGCCACGGATGCTTGTAGCTAAGATACAAAACAGACTTTATAGCCCTATTTAGACTATTATTTTGGTTCATAATGCTTTCGAAGTTTAACTATTCATTTTAGTAAAGTGTGCATGATATTTCCAATCTAAAATGCTGACGGCCTTAAGATTATATAACATTATCAATTCCTTTTCTCTAATACAGTGCGCATTTCTTCAAATTGAAGCTGTATAATGTTAAAGACAAGTCTAACGATTAGCTTGGATGAATCATTTCAAATTTTGTTGCCAGCTTTGATATGTATACAAATTGTATTACTCCATATTTGTTTTTTTGTGCATGTGCCAGTTTTGAATAGTAAGTAAATTATTTTGAGAGAAAAATGTTCGCAAAGTATGAATATTTCTTTCGTGTGTTGTTCTTGCAAGTACAGTAAGAAATGTGGTGATATGAGGTGTTACAACTATAAAAGCTAAAAAAGCATCCCCGCGGCGCAACAACCCTATCCAGGCTAAAGCCTACTGCCCAGACGCTGCGTCTCCCAACTCTGCCCACTACAGGTATCATTACAGGGTGCAGTACTAGAGGGCGTTACGTGGTCAGCGTTCTGATCTCTCCCGGCCGTCATGCGGTCTGCACGAAAGGGGGCCGTTACTTCTTTAAGTAGCTCCTCAATTTGCCCCTCAGGGACTTAGCGAGGCTTAGTGCACCCGGGACCAGACCTCCCAGCGGGGAAAACATCCTATGCCGGTACCGGGGATCGAACGCGGGTCTCCCACACCAAAGGCGGGCACGTTGTTACTGAGCTACGGGGGCGGTCACATAGAATTTATTAAAATAAGAGTTTAATAATACAAAATCAATATTTATGGGTTTTGCCAACTTTTATCTTTTATTTCCACAGATATTGCCTTTTCTTGAAGCCACATGGTCGTCTTCATGTTTGAGAAACATTGTTATATTATATCATGTGCCAAAGATGTGCTGTACTCCTAGTGGAGTGAGTCATAAATGACTGGTCTTCAAGCTGCCGCATAGCAAAGATTGCGATTAACACAATTTAAGTTAGGAGTGAAGACTCTGTCATCAAAATAAAATAACTTCAGTAAACGCGAAATACTTTGCAACTTTGCATTGCTGTAACTCGGAGTATGTACCTTCGGTCAAACACTGCACATGTGTCATATATAGGACTCACTGTACAACTTTGTTTTCTTTAAAGAACGCGAAACACATGCTATGTCACATTAGCTGATGAGATTCATCCTTCTCCCAAGGTACCTGGATCAAATAATTTGCTTTCATGAACCATATGCATTAGTTCCCATCAGACCACAGCGCTGTTTATCCACACGGTCCCTAAACTAGAACCTGGCAAACATTATCAAATAGACATCTTATTTAGGAGAATAAATTGTATCACTAAGTTGATATTAGATTGTTATTGTATAAATAATTTTGCACACAATAATTAAAAAATAAATATGGACCTTGTTTTTAAACACTTCATTGCTAAGTTCTTCATTGGAAGATTTACAATAATTGTAATATTATACCTCAACATCCAATCATGAAACTGTCATTATTACTGATTACTACATACTCTACTATGCACAAGTATACTGAAAATATACAGTATCAAACTTTTGTTTACTTTATGAGTGTATCAGAGGTTATTTCAAGGCAAATGAACAGGACTTCAGAAGTTATTCCCAGAAAATATTTTAAGCATATTATGGTAATTTAATCAAAATCGTAAGCGCAATTGCAAGAATAATATGTTTTTTTTCTAAAATTTTCCATGTAAAGGATAATTTCAGATATTGGTATTATTTTGAAAATCTTCATATCGCATAGAAGAAGCTAATTTAATACCATATTATACTCACTTCCAAAGACACACACCTGATCCCTAAAAATGCATTTTTGGATTCCGAGAATTTGAAAAAGCGTATTTAAGGTAAAATCTCGTTATTTAGTTGTTGGATAGAATGCTTACTATGAGTATAGGAATTCTTACTGTAAGTACATACGTAGCACAGAAGGTAATATCAGCTCAATCAAGACAGATACTTTGGAACACCACTATTTTATTTGCCACCGTAGAACATTTGACTTTAACAAACGTTGCTTGGGTTCGATTGGTCAGGTAAGAAGTAGGTAAAGCCATCTCATTATTCCTAAAGTGGGAAGTAAAGGAATATAAGCATAATTGAAATATGAAGCCGAAAGCAATAAAATTATAATGCCGGGAAAAAAGTACATGCTTTCCTTGCAACACTTTTCTCTTTATCTACTCTCTCAGTGAATAAACAACAACTGTGACTGTCTGTTACAATTGTTTGCAAGATAATGATAACTGTATAGTTGTTTTTGTCGCATAGATACAATTCAATTTTGATGAAATTATATTGTACGAAGGGAAGAAATTCCCTACTGAATGATCCAATTAAAGGAAGGAGTTGAAATTGGACAAAGCCTCGACAACTAACGAATCCTATCGTTTTACTTCAATCTTCATAACAAAGATTTTTATTTTGGAATATTGCATTCAGTTTTTTCCCTTTTCTTTGTTTTACTATTCTCAACTTAGCTCTGCAAATAATCACTAAATGTAATGAAATAAGAAAATGAGGTCGAGTTCTTCGTTGCGTGAAATTAACCAGCATTTATCTTTTGTGGATAACTGGAAATCATAAAGATAAAAGAATCTCTTCTTTTCTTGGTCGAAAATTGCCTGGAAACATCTGAATGAAGTATTCCCACCCTACCGCTTTCTCAATCGAGATTGAGCTGTTTCCGCAAACCCAATGTTTTACTGTAAACATATACGTATCCGCTTTAAACACTGTTTTCCTTATTTCTTAATATCAACAATGGCCGCAAGCAGAAGAAAAAAATTTAAAATGTTAAATAGAGGTTATTTATCTTGGCAATAATAATACTGTTCTTCATTTTAAAACGGAGCTTTTGTTTAATTAAGTGAATTTACTGTTTATTTGCTGTTTATTACTGTAAAAAAGACACTATACCCCCAAACATAATTAAAAATTGTATTTCAGGCTGTGCATTGAATAAAGAATTTTGCGTTAAGTATTACAACTATTTTTAAACAGCGTAGTGACGAAAAAAGCTATTGTGCCTTTTTGTTTTGTTTTCCTCTTCATCCATCCTTTGCTTTCTCTGTACAAACTTAAGTAACTTCTACTATGTCTATCATGAGATTAGGTTATGCCACAGGGCTTTTGCTTATTTATATTTTTAGCCTTGTGAGGCTTCACTTTCTCTTATATCTTTATTTGCATATTCATCTAGAAATTTATTATCTTAATATTCACCTAGGTACTTGTATATAGGCTAATATTATAAACAGAGAAACTTGTTTACGTATATACAGTAATCTGAAAAGCCCCTCAACCAGTCTACGTAATTCTTTCGGCTGGGTCCGAAATGATTGCTGAGACGGTACTTTTAGATCGGGAAGCCTCGAATAATAATTTTAGTTCATTAAGTAATAAAAATAATGAGTGTGATTAGGTGTAATGAAATAAAGTTGATAAGCTAAACAGACATAAAATATATCCTAATATCAGACCTACTATGCACTCTGATAAACTACCAATTCCTATTTTAAAGGATTTACTCCATGTGATGATAATGATAGCGATCAAATCCCGGAGACCGGTGATGAAAGTGATTTGGACGCGCATTCTTCTGATCCCCCACAGTCCTTAAATTCTCATCACTTTAACCAGTGTGAGTTGAATGACTTTGTGCGTGATTTGTCTCTCTCTCCAAACTTGCAGTTGAAGTGTTGTCCTCCAGATTGCAAGAAAAATGCGTACTGAGTGATACTATAAAAGTTTCATATCACCGAAAGTGAGATGAGACCTTTCTTCAATACTTTACAGAGGAAAATAAGTTTGTTTATTGCGATAAGGTCTCAGGTCTTCTCTAGGAATTGTACACTCCACATGATTGGTGTTTACTCGTACACAGTTCAAAACGCAGTCTGAAGTGTGTTTTACAACATAACACACCTGTTCCAGTTGGTCATTCTGTGTATGTATCAGAGGAGCATAATGACATTCAGACTGATTAATGTACTAACATATCATAAGCACAACTGGGCAACTTGCGTGCATCTCAAAATTGTTAAGTTTCTGATAGCCCAAGAAAGAGCTTTTACAAAGTATACATGCTTTGTTTACACGTGGGACAGCCGAGCACGAAATAGGCACTGGAACCAGGAGTGGCCCATGTGAGAGACTGCAAGTCGGTATGCCAAATTCAAGGTGGACGAGAAGTGATCCGTCAGACTTTAACAGCGAATTTCTCATGTTGTAAATAACAAGAAAGTCTAATACCGAAATGTTGAAAAGTTTATAGTTTTCTAGAAAAAACTATTTTTATAAAAAATGTATCACCTGGCTGAAGTATTATTGATTGAAGGTTCTTGTTTTATTCATAGAAAATTGAATAAACTATAACCTTTTCCTTTGGCGTATTTCAATAGATTCAACGGTTTTTGTGTGAATTAGGTTAGTCATGTGTGCCCTTTTGAATAACAACTTCATATCCAGCACTAGCTTCACTGATGTGAGATTTGTTAATTAACATGCTTCTGGATAAATGTCTTCACAAAATTAGAGTAATAATGAAAAGTAGTGCTGGATGTTCTGATACTCTGAAACAGAATATAATATTGAAGTGAAATCCGGAAAATTTGCTGAAATTGATTATGAAAGGAATGACATAATACTGCAGTTGAAAACGGTCATGCTAGCAACATAACTTTTTTACGGTAACTAGGATATATGGTTCACGCGGTGAATGAAATGTCAGAAACGCCGTTATATAAAATCTAAGATTCTGCGATTATCAGGCTGAAAGGTGAAGCTAGAAGGATCATTTAACCTCTTTAACAATGCAAGTATTAAGTTTATGGTGTTGAGCACAAATGAAGAAATGAACAACCAAAAGGTAAATTTTGTGATTCTGCAAGGAATTAGGAAACTACGAACACAATTACAATTAGAGCCTTATCTGGTCTTCGGTATACTACAAATGTATCCAAGCAATAGAACCTGAATATTCCAGAGATGCCGACTCTCCGTGGGTGCTCTACGGGGACTTTTCGAGTGAAAGTAGCTTCCGGATCATAAACAACCAAAGAATTGTAATTGGATACTGTATTGTTGTGAGCAGTATGATTTCTGTTTGCAGTTGAAAAGTTCTATACTTCTATAATGTTTAAGATGAGTTTATTTTCATCACAAGTTACCTGATTAGACTATACAATCTATTTCACAAAATGTAGAATGCTCAGCTCTTCTAATAATAATAATTGTTTCTGTTTCTTGTCATACATAACCAAAAGCTTACGTGATTTTTATCCTTAAAGATATATAAGGCATATTTTATAATTGCTAGCAATATCATTGTAAGAGTTAAGCTATTAGGAGCTCCTACTCAGGTTTGGAATTTTTTTTTTTTTTCCAATTTGCAAAACATTTTTAGGGTTTTAGAGTAGTAAAACTCAAGATGTGCATCGAAGTTGAAGTATTCCGATCCGTAGTTTTAATCATTTTAATAATTTAGTAAACGATATATTTAAAAAGTCCTTCGCATCAAAATATTTAAATAATTTCTTGGAAGCTTTTTAACAAACACATTATTCTATCGTAACAAATATATGTATCTTATTTAAAACATAATTATTTTTCATTTTTTTAGACTTTGTTACCAACTTCTTTTTGTTTAAGTACTGCATATAGGAAATTTTATGCACACTTTAGTTGTTAACATACATACAAATTTCAAAGTAAATCTGAGTTAAATTGCGACGCAATAGCATTTTGAATGGTAAAAAATGTTGTGAGAAAAAGTAACTTTTCTGTAAATACTAAGTTTACTAAGCTTCACCTTTGTTAGAATTTACCAACAACAAACATAGGAAGACGGCAGCACCTACTAGATGCCGATATCTTTTAGCTCGCTGACCACATTGTGAGGGTTATGCCAGAAGTACCCGATCTGAGTTTAGATAGTGCTTGTTTCAAACAAATGACTAGGGTAGAAAGTACCAACCTTAAAGTCTAAGTTTGAAGTTTGACTATGCTATGTTGTTTAGTATTTGTTTAGCAGCCATCAATAGTGAATGCTCTCAGCGAATTTCTAAACTTGGATAAAACTGGTCATCGTTATGTAATACAATTCTTTCATTTGACAGGTCTTTGTTCAACCAATATTAAAGCGAGTTGCATTGAACTCTCAGGGAGTCTCCTCCTTTGTTTACAACAGTCTAACATAGGGTGGCAGGGTTTAAGCAGGTTGTAGTAGCTCACCAAGACGAGCATTGCAGTGATCGATCAAATGAGGTGACCACGCCAGAAATTGTAAACAAAATCCCCAAAATGGTATTGTATGGTCAATGACAGAAATTGTGAGAGCTAGCAGACATTGCAGGCGTTTCAAACAGTGTTGTTCATCGCATACTTACTGAAAATTTGGACATGAGAAAGCTGTGTGCAAGACGAGTGTCACATTTGCTGCCAGTAGAGCAAAACAGCGTTGTTAGTTTGTCGATGTTTCGCCGCAGGAAAGCTGAGTTTTTGAGTCAATTCATAATCTTGCATGAAACACGGGTCCATCACTTCACACCTGAGATGAAGGAACAGTCGAAACAGTGGATTGAAAGAGGAGAATCGGCTCCAGAGAAGGTGAAGACAGTTTCATCTAAAGGCAAAGTCATGGTGTCGAGTTTTTAGGATGCACATGGAATAATTTTCATTGGTTATCTCCAAAAAGGAAAAGGAATCAATGATAAGTATTTTGCCAACTTGTTGCTGCGAACAAAACCGGTCGCACTTAGTGAAAAAGAAAGTTTAGCTTAATTAAGACAATGCACCAGTTCACACATCTATTATCACCATAGCCAAAAACCATTGAGTTAAAGCGAATTGCTTCCTCATGTATCCTATTCACTAGATTTAGCCCCCTATGTTATTTTGTATTTTAAACCTGAAGAAATGGCTTGGTGGCAAAAGATTTGCGAACAATGAAGAGGTGGATTCTACAGTTGATGACTATTTTGCAAAGCTCGGCGGTGCTTACTATAAACGGGGTATCGAAGCTATTGAGCACCACTGGGAAAGCCCGCCTCGGTAGCGTGATGGTTAGCGTGTCTGCCTCACGTTCAAGAGGTCGCGAGTTCGAATCTCGCTTAGGGTAAGTTATCCGGGTAAGGTTTTTTTCCGAGGTTTTCCCTACCCTGAGAAGACGAATGTGGGGTAACTTAAAGCTCCATGGACCTCGGGCTCATTTGAGCATCATTTCACTCATTTCATTTGGTTCATTCGTCCGATATGACACAATGTTGCAGGACGTTAAAAAAAAAAACCACTGGGAAAGGTGTATCGAGCAATAAGGAGACGTAGAGAAAGAAGGATGTCCAAAATTTGTGTGCTATGTTTGTTAGGTCAGATACTTCTGGGACAGCCCTCCTAGAAGGGAAATTCAAACGTAAAAATCCGGAAAAAAAAAAAAAGAATTGTGTTGTTTTAACTTGATCTTATGACGGAATCTAAATTTCGAAATTTTGGTTGAAATGTCAGTAGGGTCCATCACGCTTGTAATAGTCAAACGTGATCACTCTAGGTTCGCACGGATTCATATGGAATAATGATGACAATTTGACACACAATTCACAGTAATAGAACCATTATTGGATACAAAACCAGTCAGGAATAAAATGAAGAATACTCGTATAATAGTTTAACAGAGATAATTACTGTTTCTAGTGTGTAAATGGCATAGATGGTGCAATTTCATTTCCTTTGGGTTTTCATATAAGCCTCTTGTGTGGTGTAAAGCAATATATTCTGGATTCACAACCACTAATGCCACTATCGTGTAAAATGTATTTTATGTGATACAGCTGTTCTCGTACAGGCTTTAAATGCAGGTTAAAGAAGTGGGACAGGAAAGAAATGTGAGAAGAGTCATCTAGGGGTTCCGAAACGTATACAGGAAGTTTATGAAGTACCAAAAAGGGAGAGAGGCGACAAGAATAGTCAGATTTTAAGAGGGAGGGCTGACGAGGGTCGGTGTTCGCGTGCGGGTGTGAAGTGAGGGTGGGGAATAGGTCTGTTATCACCGTTGCAAACTGCACGAGCTAATAAAAGTGAGACATTAAAACGTTACTACCGGGTGAAGTGAAGTGTTAACCGTCGGTTTTGGTCGTAACGACCCTTGTCATTCTGTCCCTCTCCCAACAGCGTGCGTTAGATAGATAGTATTTCAATTTTCACATGAACCAGGCAAGTTATAGCACAGTGTGGAGTTTAACAACACTGGATTATGCCACATGACTATGACGTCAATATTTTCTGTTGGGAAAAGCTAGATAATTATATCATCATAGTTTGTTTCAATGACCTTTGGATAGTGTTGTTCACAATATGATGTGCCCAACAACCCAAAAAGGGTTCTTACAGTAACACCGAGAGACCCCAAACGACTTTCTAGGCCCACTAAGTACTGATTATTCTAAACTGTCCTACAAACTATTCTCACGAAAGCTGTATTAAGTAGAGCAAGTACATATTATATTTCATCCAAAAGTTTGATACCGAGGTTTCACAAGAAATATTTCTTGAATAAAAAAAGTTTTCAGAGAAGCTTTTTCATGAAGATTTTAAACAAGATTCCCCACATCAAAATATGCTTTACATATAAATGTTTCGAAAATAACACGACATGCGAATAAGAGATGAATAGCGATATCACTTTTGAAAAACTACCAACTGTTGAACAGTTCAATGAAATATTGATAACTCGGAAGTAGCTAATGCTACAAAAAAGTTATTTTACATAAATCACGTGTTTTAAAGAAATAAGACTTTATTGCATAGTAAACTTTGTCTCTTAGCGTTTACCATAATTCAAAACTATACAGAACTCCTTACGAATTAAGAGTTTACAGACTTGAAAATCTTCAAATAGCATCTTTAGAAGATGCTGAAGTTAGACAGCTATTTTGTTCTCTCTCTCTCCGTGTCTCACACGCACATCCCATCCATAAAAATTAAAGGGACTAAAAGATAAGTATAAAACGTAATTTATCATGAATGGACCGATATCTCTATGCAATATGTTTTGGGCATTCTAAACATATGTTTGAAGTGAAATATCGATAGCCTATATTAGGGTGAGAGGCGGGTAAAGTGGCTACAAGAATTTCAATGGCCTTTTGACTGCTGCCATCGCACGGAGAATGTCTGTAGTCTTTCCACTCAATGCCATCAGTCTCCTTGAGAAACTCAAACCAATTAGCGAGTCGTCTTCATGTTCCATTAGATTGCTGAGGTAGAAATGACTGTTGTGTAATGGTACTCAAGTAGTTCCATACCAGACAATAACCAAAATTAGGATAAAGAAGATATACAATAATTTAATCGTCAAATGATAAAACCGTGTTTGCAATATTTTATCCACCAAGTGCCAACGCCCTTTCAAAAAAGTTTTGCAAAAGCTTTGAGTATTTAGATTAGTATCATTAGTTATGCTAATTTTGCTTTTTTTTCATTTTTAAACGAATAACTCGACTGGTTTGGTTCCTACTTTTAAGTATTACTTTTCACTTCTATGTTTTTATTTCAAGAGCTGCCAACTGCTTATAGTCATAGTTCACAAATAAAAGAAGAAAGGGAATCTACAGTCTTGGCAGTTAGATACACTGCTACGAGCTGTCAAGCAGTGAAGAAAGATTAATTAAGTTTTTAACTACTTTTGGAGTGCCCAAAATATGCTGAAGAGAAGAATGCTCAAGAAAATTAAGGATACTTCAGAAAATAAGAAGGTATTGGGAAAATACAGAACGTTTTTCAGCCCACAATAGGAACAGAAGATTGTGAATCACCTGCTGTGTCTGAAGGCTCGTTTCTTCGGTATGTCTGTTGCAGATTTAAGAGGTCCCATTTCAACTGGATGAAAATAATAAACTCATTGTTTCATTTGAGAGAGAAAGATAATAAGGAAGGGTAAGATTGGTGGATTCCGTAACGTCATTCAAACTTAGCTTTGAGATAACTTGAACCTATGTCAGCTGGAAGAGCTTCTATATTTGATAGTCATTGTTAAACAATTTATTCTTTGACATTCTCACGGCTGAAAGAGATCGTCGTAACTATCCTGTTCATCGAGTGTACAAGATACTTGTAGATGAAACTGGGATTGCTGCCGTACAGACCAAAATCTCCAAAGGGATAGCTCTTAAGGGCAGATGGCAAGTTGGTTCACTTTCTTCAGCTGAGAGAGGTGAGCTGGTGACTGCTTTTGTACACGTTAACAGGGGAAGGCTACACCCTTCGCTTCCTAATATCCCCACTATTATCACGTCAGAGAACGAAACCAGAACTGATGGACAGTACTCCACCCGGGACATCGTTTGCATCTGGATGGATGCAAATTGAAATATTTTTTGAGTGGTTCCAGCACTTTTAAAAACGTTTAAAGCCATCAAAACAGGATCCTATGCTACTGGTTTTAGGGGGTCTACATGAAACATACAAGCTTATTAACCTGGCTTGAGGAAAGTGCACGAGAGTGACCTATCTACCTCCGCACTGTAGCCACAAAATACAGTATCTAGACTAATGTTCATAGGGCCATTGAACACTTTTATGTCAAAGCAATTGAAAAGTGGTTGAGCAACAATTCTAGGACAGTAACTACACAATTTCTGATTTATGAACTGTTTGGAGAAGCCCATTTGAAAGCTTCAGCAACGGAAAATTCCATAAAGGCTTTAAAATGCGGCGTTGAGCCTCTAAATGCAGACGTCTTCAAATATGAAGATTTTGTCGTTGTTGAGGTGACAAATACTCCCCTCCTTCTACATGTTGGACCATCATCATCAGCTACACCAGTGCCTGCTCATCCTATGCAGCCAATTAAGTGTCTCTCAGAGTCCAACGACCTGGAACTACTTTTTCAGTGAGTCCAAATAGCATTGTTCCTGGGCCTTGCTTAACAGCAGGAAAAATGCTTAAGCAGTGGCAGGAAAACGGATCGGCGGAGGTGTTGATAAGCCCATGCGAAAATGTTTGAAGCCACAAAAGCTGAAAAACAAGCAAAGGAGAGAAAAAAGGTTAAAAAGCGAAAAACAGCACAACAGAAGAAGGGAACAATGATAAAGAGAAAACTACCAAGCGCAGGAAATTTACATAAGAAGAAATATAGTATTTGATAATGAACATGATGAAGATGCAGGTGCATCTATTGCAAAGAAAGTTTTTCAGCCCCAAGAACTCGTGAACAATGGATGTAGTACCAAATGTGTGATCTTTTGCGCTCAGGAACTCCGAGCAGTAGTTGATGAAAACAGCTCTTTTTTCATTTGTGAATGCTGCACGTAACATTATTTGAGAATAGTTTTAAAGCTTCTCAAAGTTTCATTACTTCGTTTTAAGCGTTCCAGCTTGTCTTTATCCTATAAACGGCTTAATTTTGTTTTGTTATTTTGTCAAGTGTTGTAAATCTTTTATCAGTTGGCAGGATGTAGCCTGCATGTTACTTCAAGTTGCTATAAATGAAACAAAACATGTTTTATGTTTAAACCGTTTTAATCGTCCATGTCTTATTTTAAAGTTAAGTGCTCACTTTTTAAAATACTAATTCTTTTTAATAGTTAAATTAATACCATTATGCCAGAGGAGTTGAGGTGTTGTGGGAGACGCCGGTTCAATTCTCGGTACCGGTGTGGGGATTTGCTGCCGTTGGGACATCTTGTCCGGGCTGCAGTAAAACTCGTTAGGTCCCTAAGGGACCAATTGAGGACCTACTTGATTGAAAACTAGTGACCCTGTTTGTGTAGACTGTATAAGCGCCCGAGAGGGATCGGGGTATTCACCACCTTCCAGTACTGCACCCCATTCCTGATGCCTGTGGCGGGTGGAGGTGAGGAACGCAGCGGTTGGAGGGAAGACTTTGGGCGGAAAGGTCTGTTGCGCCTTGGGTTATTATACTTCAAGTGTATAGTTACCAAATTCCATGTCTTCACCTCAATTGCAATTGTGCTTAAAATCAGCAAACCTTAGCCTGGTTACTCTGTCCGACACTCCCCTCCCTTTTCTGCCTGCCGGGTATTCGTAGAGAAATTAATATGATTAATATGTCCACAACTTTCTGTACCCATTGCAGCTCTTCATAAGACGATTCACATACATTCTTATTTTTCGATTACTTCTTTGGTCACGACTTAACAATATAAGCATGAATAATTTTACTAAAAGAATTAAAATATGTCTGATCATAGCATTTTGGTGAACGGTTTAGAAGTGCGGAATTTGCTTTTTAATCTAGATACTTCAGTGAGTATATTTTCTTACTGATTTATGTTTAACTTTCCATTGCAGAAATAAAGTGAAGGCGATGGTTCTGGAGGAAGACTTCATTTGTTGCGCAAAAGCTTATAGAAACGGAACAAATTGCCGCCTGAGAAGAAGAGACACGCCTATTTGGCAGTGTTTAGTTTTTGAGCTTCCTACTCGATTGAGAAAAGTTGGCTTAATAAAACAAGTTTAGAAGCGTGTAATTCAGATAAAATATTATTTGTGACTTACTAATCTGAAATAAGTTATTTTCTATGTATAACATTTTAAAACTTATAAAAAGTCCCACCTTCTGCATAACTTAACTCTGAGATAATTTAATCAAATCATATTAAGAAATTCTAATAGCAATTAAAAAGCAATGCATATATAAAGTAGAAGTACTGCAACTAAAATGTTAAAATAGACGCCAAATAATTCAAATTAAATAAGTTTTGAATGATGATTGCTTAATAAGCACCACTGTGTTGGCACAAAATAGTAACAGAATACTAGTACCCTGTTTATTAACTCACAAAATTATTTCTAACGTAGAGCAAATTAATTTGCAGTTGGATATTTCTCCGCCCCTGCGTTACATCAAACATCCGTTTAGAAGAACATATCAGCTTGTACTGTGATTCTAATTTTAATATCTACCGCTGAATAGTTATTTTATTTTTTAGAAAAGTAATACTTATACAAAGTGCAGATATCCCACCGCCTCGTATTAATTTATTAATGGACTAACAGGTTTATGATATATTTTCTGCGTGTCAGAAGCTAAATGGCACACATCTATGAAATGTATCGGTATAAGTGTATTAGTCCCTACCGTTAATGACGATTCATGAATGAATGTATGGAATGTGTGAAACTATCTCAAATGAGTTCGGGTTCAACTGAGCGTAAACCACATTCATCAGAACATTCATCAGAATGGGGGGAAATCTCCGTAGAAACCTTTACCGGGATAATTCAACGTAATCTAGTTTCGAACTTGGGACCGCTCGAACGTGAGATAAAATCGCTAATGTCACACCACAAAATAAACTCTACAATATCAGCTGTTTCATTGCTGTACTTCAACAATTCAGGTGCACTGTATATCAAAATAGATGATATGGCTTCTATTGCGGACTAAGCAGGGAACTAAACGACCGTCGAGTTTTAGGGTTCAAATATCTCCTTAACAAAGGATTTCTCTTTGAAAATTGATATTGTACTTTATTAGAGTTGTAATAGACGTAGTTGGCTATACTAAAATTCCCTAAACACAACATTACCAACAACTAGAATAATTAAAGATATTTTAAATGAACTGATAAACTCTTTGCTGATTTGGGCTGCTTTGTTCACATACCCTTATTTTGAACGAATGTTTTTATATTAAACAGAACATGTAAATCTAGCATTAAAATCTCAAAAATAAGGTTTATTTGACTACACTTTGGGAGTAAAACAATAATTAGTGGTTGCTTTCATCGAGTTCGACCTCGGAAGTCGTAAGATTATCTTTTTTTGATTGGTGACGTCAGTTTTCTCGGATGTCTGACTTTCACATCAATCATTTATATAATTATTGCTCGTTTACTATATTCGTCCAGCTCCCAGTTTTCACAGCATCATATGGTCCACAAAGTTTATAGAACTAATTGGCTATAGATGACTTCTCTTGACCATACTGAACGCTTTAATATAATCCGTAAAGCAGATTCAATACAAGGGTAGAATTCTTGCTCCATTTCTATTACTTCCTGCATTGAGAAGATGCAATCACCATGCACAGGCTGTTTAAAAAGTGCCCGATATTGCAACAGGAGTTGGGATTGGTTAAAACTAGAATAAATGTTCTTATAAATATATGTCCGAAAACAAATACATATTGAGATATGAGCCATTTTAGAAAAATGTGCAGCGTGCGCACATTTTCGATGGGTTTGGCACACACCAATATCTTTAAATGTCGCCATAGACAGAAATCCAATGTATGGAGGTCCGGCGATCGAGGAGGTCATGCTACTGGACCTCCTTGACCAATCCATCGTACATTAAAAGTTTGGTTTAAGTATTATCGCACGATCCGTAGAAAATGGGGTGGTGACCCGTCATGCATAAACCACTTGCGTCGTCTTTCTACAACCACAACATCCTTCAAAATCACGGGTAAGTCATCACCCAGGAATCGATATTACACAGAACCTCTTAATCTGTTCGTTAAAATATTTGGCCCTAGGAGTCTGTCATCCACAATTCCTGCCCACACATTGAGACTAAAGCGATTATGATGCCTCGACTTACAGAAACGGGATCATTAGCAGGCAGGACAGTGGATCACGGTAGATCTCGTAGCGTTCGCACTCCACGAAATGGAGGCACGGGTGTCACAACAGGTAGAACGTGATCCTCAAACAGGTGTCCGAAGAATTGCAGCTACTGAAGGTATCAACCATGCACTTACGTGGTTTGATCTGCATGAGAAATTGCTGTATCCTTACGATGTTCAACGTAGGCCACCTGACCAGATCGTAATTCTGTCAGTGGCTTCTACACCACAGTGCTGTGGGCATCAGGATCGCTTTGGTCTCAATATGAGTGCAGGAATTGTGGGTGACAAGCTCCTAGCACCATACATTTTAACTAAAGTTTGACATTGTTCCTATCTTACGAAAAGTCATGTCTCCACCACCTATTTGTTGTCCTTTAATCCGAGCAATCGCTCTGCACGTCAGTTTCACTGGAGAAGGCTCTTGCGAGTGCAGTAATGTCCAGAAGTCCCCGTTCCTCTTTACAGGCTTTCTAAAGACCATCAATTGTTCGAGAGCGCCCACTTTCCAATGCCATTTTCAGAGTCCAAAGGCACAAAAATCCATCACAAAGCATCCTAAGATTTTACTGGGATGTTGCTGAACGGAATAGTATGCATTCCGTTTCCTGTTCCTTTCTTTGCAAAAAATGCAAGAGTCGAAACGGAAGTCTGACTGGACGCCTTATATTGGTGCAACCAGACTTTGATTTGGTCTTTCTCATACAGAGACGGGATTTCAGTGCAGTAAACGGGAGTGAAAACTTCTTCCTGATAATACTTGGAATTGATTCTGGCCTTTTTAGAAACTATGAATTATCAGTTGCTTAATCAGCGTTGACCGTTAATTCCTTTGAGAAACTTTCTATGCATTCTAAATATCATTTTTGAAACTTCTTCCACCCCTTGGTTGGTAGTAAATTGCACGGGGCTTGTTACAATCACTAAGATACACATGTCACATCTAATGTAATCACAAATTTCCATTTTTCTCCTGAACAGTGCTTTTCACATGCCTTCTTCTGTTGGTGCGATATTCTAAGAGGTGACGTGGCAACAGCTAATAAGCTCGACCTTTGTAACGCTTTTTCATGTTTAAAGCTTTGTTTATAATGGTGTTAGTAGCTCTGAGGGATATTGTTAATTTGCTTGCAATGGTTCATTGTGTGGCAGGATTACTACCAGAGATGAGGGCCTTGATCTTCCTTATCACCTCTGAAAAACGTATAGTAGCAGGTCGTGAGTTTGCCTGGTTTTTCCTTTTGGAGCTAATTATATGCCGCCCTTTCCCTTTTTATTCAACACTGACAGAATCTCACACTTTGAAAGAAAAAATTCGCCTCTAGCAGAGTAACTATACTGTGTGTCGGAAAGGACAATAACGTAGCCTTCACAATTGGCTCAATTTACTTAGGCATAATACGACCTACTGCTTTGAAGCCAGGATAGTAACTGTTTTGTTTGTCTCACAAGCGCTTAACCTTGCTTCGCACGTACAAACGCGAAATTCGTTATCAGGAATCGGAAACAACACGAGTAAATGAGCCTCATCAGTGAACAAGGTTCATGATAACAAGTTCATGAACATAGCAGTATTCTGTAACACGCGATTGTAGAAAGTTCTTCTTGACTCAAAGTCCGCCACATTGATTCCTTGCACCCATTAGAGGCGTTAGGGAACACAAGATTTTTATGCAAAATTCTCCAGATAGCCATATGACAAGCGCCTTCCCCTACTGCAATGCGTCTTGTGAGATCTGATGGGTTTGCATACACATCGTGAAATTGTTTGTGAGAAAAGTAACTGCTATTGGGGCATTTGTGCATAACGGTCACGTGCTCGTGATGAATTCCCATATGCAAGGGAATACGTGCTCTATTCCTGCATATATGTGGTAGGTTGATCCGTGGTCAAAAATAATTAAATAAATGAATGAATCAATCAATGAATCAATCATCAATCAATAAAATACTCGTGTCGGGAACGCATACGTGCCTACATACAAGTACATGACAAATAGAAAGACAGATAGTCAGACATAGGTACCTACTTTGTGAAAACTACAAGTTATTTGGTACTCGTGGACTTGTCCTCTAGCGTTAAATTGACCTGGCGTTTAAGACATGACTCATTTTTGTTGTCCACGCGTGAACATATGCCTTTTCACTCGCACAGTATATTTCCTCTGCCTTCTGTGCACTACAAAAAACAACAAACAATCAATCAGCAGATCGTAATTTAATCCAATAAATTATTCATTCTTTGCTCTGCAACAAAACGCTAAACAAAAACAGTCAAACAATCAGTGGACAACAATTTAATTCAGTTAATAATAATTGGTGTCAATGAAGGGCCAAATGCTTAAATAACTCTCTAACAAATAATTTTCAGAGCCATGTTCATCTGGATCTGTTTTTACCGTTTTGATGTCGGTAGGGCGTTCCCGAAATAATAGATAAAACTTCTGCAACTAGCTTGCGCTGTTTGGATTTCAAATTAGTGGTGCCAATAACCACGCATTAAGGCTATCAAGGACAAAATTATTACTCCATCTCTACATTTATGTCGATAAACCTCACCTACTTTCTTTTCTACATGACACGACCCTTCAGTCACTCAGGTTTGTTTTCAAGTCCTATGATCCAGCGAAAGTAGATGAGGGCAAATGCCTCTATTTTGCATAAACTACATCATCACATGCAACACTACATGGTGTATATTTTCTCAAAAATGTCTCTAACGACTTGGACTAAAATACGTAAGTTTAAGATATTTTTATTAGAAACGAAAGGTTTATCTTGAATTTCCTGCAGTAATCTCTGAAGTCCTCTCCATTTTGCATTATTGGTAAATCCTAAGAGGCAGACAAAAGCTTGCTACCCAAAACATATAGGTTTTATTGAAGTCCAGAATTTATGTAAATACATTTCTTGTAATATTAGTCACTTTCGAATTATTCTGTTATTAGTTTGAATTTTTAAATTTCTAAACCTTTATGAAACAGTAACTCGTTATTAGTTTTTTTTTATCTCCTGGCCATGCAAAGATAATGTATAGCGACTAGCCTCAAAATATTTGTCTATCGTTTAAGTCTATTATGTACTCATATCCCCATTGTGCCTACAAGGAAATATGTAATAACATTATTTGTTCGAAGTTTAACTCTATTAATATGAAGGAGATAGAATAAGCTTTTTAAAGAATAGTGTATACAATAGTGAGCAGAGAAAGTAATGTGAGTGCACACATGGAATTTTTTTTTTACTTCATGTTGGCCGAGTTACACGGCTGAACAAGTAGTTTCATAGTGCACTTCTTGGGAAGTAAATGTGGAATAGAGAAAACCGCATTGATAATTAATCGGATGTTTAAAAAATTGTCAAACTTTTTTCCCAAGACATTGGGGGAGCAACTGAATAGCGACAGCACCCAAAAATGACCAATACCAATAACAAGGGATATCTCAGAAATGGATGATACCACAAAAGAATTGCTTGAAGTAAACTATGTGGTATAAAGGGATCCAATTTGTTATGCAGTAGCTTTTGTCTTCCTCTTACACAACATTTCTCCCGAATATCTTCAGCATGTATTTTGAACCATTTTCATTATGTGGCTTGCTCTCCAAATGCCTCTCTATAACTAATACGGACCGGGTAGGGTTGGTTAATGGCAAACCTATACAAGAGAGTGGAATGCCCCCCCCTTTTTTTTAATAAAAGTAGTGGGCAGTTTTCATCTTTTTATTCATAAATTAAACAGAATAATTGCGGCCTGAAAGTCATTTACGACAACTACAATACATGTACTTTTAACCTTTTGCTCTAGATTACACACAATGTGAATTCCCCGTATTCAGGTACCATTGAGCACATTCGCAGAGCATCAAGAAGCTCGCAGAGTATCAGGAAGGCCCTCCCCCTTTAACTTAAACACGCAATATTAACGGCAGACTCGATAGTCCCCACTTACCAGTTATGCCAAGACCTCTCTCCTGAAAATCCACGCCGAGACTGACTGGCGCCAGCTTTCAGGCACCAACCTGCCATCGACAGTCACGCTCCTAGCGGGAATCAAACCAAACAAGACTACTCGAGTCAACTGAAATACTCTGCGATTGGCTCAAACACTCCCCCCTCCCCAAAACACGGCCTAAGGGCCGCCAATAGGCATAGGGGAAAAAAAAAAGGAAATGTTTTTTTTTGTTTCAGCACTCCCTGGCACCAACACTTCACTTATGTCAACAATAACCTTGGTTTTTCCACCTCACACAAACAGGAGGAAAGCAGACACTGTCACCCTCCTCACTTGATGACGGTTCACTATCACCTTACACTGCTGGAAGATTCCAGATGTCAGTGGGTCCGGAAGGCAGTACCTTACACTGCCGGAAGATTCCAGATGTCAGTGGGTCCGGAAGGCAGTACCTTACACTGCCAGAAGATTCCAGATGTCAGTGTGTCCGGGAGCCAGTACCTTACACTCCCAGAAGATTCCAGATGAAAGTACAGGAAAGTAAATTTCCAATTGAGCCAAGTATGTCTCCCCCGTGCTTCCAAGGCTAGTTGACCACCAAGCTAGAGCCAACACTGGTTTCGGCTCAATTTCCCAGGACTGTCTTCCATCAGCATAATTCGTAGCATAGGTGAGATCACGCCAGGGAGTGGCGTCGAAGACAAAGAGAATGGACAAGAAGGAAGGCGGCACAAACTCTCAAAATCCCACTGCAAAATAAAATAGACAGCAGCAAACTGGGCCAAACATAAGAATTACAACAATATGTATGATATGCATACATTAAATCCGCTACAATATAACCATAATTATGAAATTTGGCCAAGGGCGTAAACTATGATTAGAATTTATAGGAAATACATCAATTTAATAAACTTCATAATGGAAATTTAGCTTTCAAACAGAAAGCGTTAACGATTATAAATCACAATAAACATCTTTATAGTAATCTAAGTTAATATAAGTACCATTCTTAAGAGAAATTGGAACATGAGACAAGAAATGATGTTAACTAAAATAAATTTTGACACTTCAGAGAAGGAAAAAAATTTAACGAAACTAGAACGTGAATGGCCTTTCTTATTATATACATTCAAATAATACATGCTTTCATATAATATATTCTGTGCACAGTAAGTTTGCTAGCAATAACTAAAATACTTTGTGGCCTAGACCATATGAGTCACACTCTGCACCAAAGATCACAACCACTACCCCAACAAAACACATAGCACAACCACAACATACACAAAACGAAACTGCAACACAAACGCCGGCGACAATCTACACACAAACAAACACCTACCGAAAACTCGGTCAACATAACAAACCCCCGAGTGGTGAGCAACCAGCACACCCTTCAAATCCCGGCTAAACGGCAGCTAGCTGGCACACGTCACTCGACAAGAGCTGATGCTCCATACCTGCCGTCGAATGACACATAAGCGTGCCGAGGTGAGGACACGCGCCCTCGGAAACCAGGAAGCACGCGCGTGGCTTGCTTTTGTTTACAGTCCTCAAAAGAACGGACCAAAAGAATCAAAACATTGGACACAGAAAAACACAATTTAAATGAAGTTACACAAATACTTCACAACAAGAAAGGCAACATAACACAGGACATAAACCCTTCCATCTAACCCTGGGAATCAAGGAAAAGGTTTGAGTTGGGAAATATGAGCTCGACGTGTATGTCCAGAAGAGAGATCCTTGATCGTGGCAGATACACCTTTATACAAACGAACTATTTCCCATGGTCCAGTATATCGTGGCGCTAATTTAGCTGCATACGCATTGGCCTTCGAGCTTACAGGATAAGACCTACACATAACCCGTTGGCCAAGCGCAAACGGAGAGGGCCTTTTATTTATATCATGTCTCTGCTTCACACGGAATTGTGCTCTTTTAAGATTATTGAAAGCGCGTTGCCAATTAGCACGAATAACTTCGGCATCAAAATGCTGTGGTAGAAGATCGTCCAAAGCCCAAAGATTTGCTAAAGGAAAATTTGGAGCAAAAGCTAACATCAACTTAAACGGGGTGGTGTCATGAGATTCATGTCGGGCCGTATTAAAGGCTAATTGTAAATGCGCAAAGTTACAATCCCATCTTTTGTGATTTTGATGGTGAAAGGCTATTAAAGCCGACTTCAAATTCCTATTAAACCTCTCAGCATGAGAAGGACGAGGGTAGTAGGGTGTAGTTGTAATTGCTTTAATACCCCACGTGAAACAAAAATTCCTAAATTGACCCGAAGTAAATTGTGTGCCATTATCGGACACCAAAATGCGGGGTGCTCCAAAGGCAGCAAAAATCTTTGACAATTCTTTAATTGCATTATGCGACGTGGCGTTAGGAATAGCACTCAGCCATACGAACTTTGTGAATGCGTCTACCGTAACCAACGCATAAGTGTTGCCTTGCACCGAACGCGGGAAAGGACCCACAAAATCTACAAACAATTTTTCCAAAGGCTTGGTTGCAACTTCAGACGCTAATCCCCTCCACACAGTACATTGAGCCGGTTTTGCCATGGCACAAATTTGACATGCCTTAACATGCGCAGTAATCTCTTTATACATCCCTGGCCACACAAAATGTTCCCGAATTTTACCTTTAGTCTTTGCTATACCCAAATGTCCCCCCATTGGTGATGAATGGAAATATTCGCATACCATGGGCACTAGAGCACGCGGCAAAACTACTTTATCCTTGCCGTCAAATGTGGCACGTGTTAAAAGTACACCATCCTTAAGATGACACGAAGGCACTGTCTGACCGGCCTCCAATTGGTCGATAATAGTCCGCAAATCCGAGTCTCGTCTCTGATGTATTGGCAATCCTTCAAACAATTCGGGAAAGGTACACACTGCTGCGAGAACATCCCTATCTGATTTACTCTCCACCGGCTCTGTAAACACTCTAGTTAATGCATCTGCCACACAATTTTCAGAACTTCTAATATGAACAGGAACAAACTTAAACGCGGAAATACGCACCCCCCAACGCGCTAACCTTCCAGTGGTTCGAGGAGTTGCCAGAGACCACGTGATTGCCTGATTATCACACTCGAGCGTAAACTCCACATGTTCAAGATACTCCTGATATTTTTCTAATCCAAACAGGACGGCTAAGGTCTCCAGCTCATAAACTGAGTATTTGCGTTCGGCTGGAGTAAGAGTGCGGGAATTATAGGCAATGGCGCGACGCCCCTCCGGAAAATCCTGGAGCAGAACAGCGGCCAATGATCCTTTACTAGCATCAGTTTGTAAGACAAACCGACGAGAAAAATCGGGAAAAGCCAAAACGGGAGGATTCATAATAGCCTGCTTGAGATTCTCAAATGCGCGTTGTTGCTCTTCATTCCAGCAAAATTGGGCTCCCTTTCGCCGGAGTCGATGAAGCGGTTCAGCGCGAGCAGCGAAATTAGGGATAAATTTACTAAACAAATTGACCATTCCTATATATCTGGCTAAAGCCCTAACGGTCTTTGGAGGAGGAAAGTTCCGTATTGCTTTGGTTTGATCGGGATCGATGGTTATCCCTGCCGGAGAGACGATATGACCCAAAAACGAAATTTGACCTGTAGCGAAAACACATTTATCCTTACGTAACGTCAGGCCTGCACGTTCTATACGCGAAAAGACTTCTGAAAGATGGTGGCAATGCGTGTCAAAATTGGGCGAGTAAATCACCACATCATCTAAATAGTGAAAAACATACTTAAACTTAATATCCGAAAACAATTGATCTAACAGCCGTGACAATACTTGGGCACCGGTTGCTAAACCAAAGGGTACCCTTTGAAACTCATACAGTCGCCAAGGGGTTGAGAACGCCGTCACAGGTTTAGACGATTCTGATAAAGGTATCTGATAATAAGCATAATTTAAATCTAAAGTAGTGAACACCTTCGCGTCAGCAAAATAATGAGCTGCGGAGTTTAAATGCGGCATGGGTTGGGCCTCAATTTTGATCCTCTTATTTAGGTGTCGATAGTCCACCACTACCCTAAAATCGTTATTGCCCTTCGGAACCATAAATACAGGACTACTATAATTAGATACGGACGGACGAATCACCCCTTTCTCCAACATGTCCTCAATTTTGCTCCTAAGTAGAGCCATTTTGGGCGGAGTCAGCCTATATGGAGCTAACTTCACAGGAGTGGTATCTGTTAACTGGATGTCATATTCAACTAAATCCGTGACCCCCAATCGATTTGTAAACAACGCCGCGTGTTAAGCGCACAACTGTTCCAATGAATGAGCCTGATCTGCGGTCAAATGGGAGAAAACACTCTCGGTGTTAACCTGCTCTACCAGGTCACTTGGAGCAACAGGGACCGGAGAACTGCCCGTCCTGAAATCGAACGCGCTCATCTGGCGCAAAATCAAACGAAACTTCCTTTGCACGAAAATCAAGCCTTAGCCCGACTCGAACCATAAAGTCCGAGCCCAAGATTATTTTAAAAGGCAAATCTGGCAACAGATAAAAAATATGTTTCCAGGTGAATCGCGACAGTCGAATCGTTAATTGAACTTTCGTATTTACCTGGAAGCTACGACCGTTAACAGAAATACACTGTATATTACATTTCTGGGGCTTACTCGAGCCTTTAACAAGGTATTGATAATAGTAAGCTTCGTGAACTAATGAACATGAACTTCGCGAGTCTAAAAGGGCAAGCAGTGGGTGTTTACCAACCAACAACTGAACTGTTGGCTTCAAAGATTTTGGCTTGCCTACCAGACGACGAAATGTCATGCTAGCCGAAAGCACCCCCGACGCCTGGCGTCAACTGGGACGTGTTGGAACGCCCCTTTCTTTTGGTACTCGAACATACCTCCCCCGACCACGAGGAACAGGACATTGGTTTACCAGATGACTAGTAGATCCACACCGAAAACAAGGCCTATTTGACCAAATATTCCCTCGCCCGGGAACTGCACTACCATAATGCTGTGAGTGGTCTTCCACCGCGAATGGTGGAGGTCGAGACACATCAACACCACGTGCTGAATTTGAAGCGTGATATTCCGCTAAATGAGGAAAAAGAGCTTCTAAATCTTTAAAGCTTGTTGGTCGTGACATAAACACCAAAGCTGAACGTGTGTCAGGAGCCAGGCCAGTAAGAATTAAATCACAAATCTTGCTCTCAGCGTCTGGCAATCTCAAAACACGTGCAAACAATTTCACTCTAGCCACATAATCCGCAAAAGATTCTCCCAACCCCTGGGGTTTCAAATAATAATCCTGGATTAACTTATGCGAAACGCGACTAGGAATAAAACATCTCAAAACCCTCTCGTGTAAGTCAGTTATCGGGTCAGCGTTCCCTTTAACATTTCCAATGATATCGCGCACCATATCTCCCGATCTGGACATAATCACTTCTAACAATTGTAAGTCAGAAACTTCACACAACCTTGCACGCTCTTTAGCCCGAACCAAAAATTTTAGGAACTCAACCGCAGTTGAAACATCTACTAACTCAAAAGGTTGAAATGATTCCGCCAGCTGTTGAAGTGGATGTAAAAGTTTTAAGGGTTTGAAAGCTGACACAGTCGGACCTGCATTAGACGGCATATTAGACACTAAAGAGGTTTCCCCCTGCTGTTGCGAAAGTTGATCTAGATATTTCTTAAACTGGGTTCGTAAGTCAGCTAATGGTGTCGTAAATTTTATGCCCGGTGGAAATCGTAAGAAATAATCCACTCTTTGCACATAATGAAAAATTCTAGCAGTTAAACGCCTAATCTGGTGTTTTGAAAAA
The DNA here is from genome assembly GCA_030765045.1 of Tenodera sinensis. NCBI lineage: Eukaryota > Metazoa > Arthropoda > Insecta > Mantodea > Mantidae > Tenodera > Tenodera sinensis. The sequence goes on along the minus strand of CM060965.1, from coordinate 99,594,065 downwards.
CCAGAACTGGCATTGGGATCAGCAAACAATTCAGCAAACTCTAAGTTCGCTGCCTCGCATAATGAAGGCGACTCCACAACTAAAGGATGTGTTTCGGCCAATTTAACATAATCCTTCTCCTTGACCTGACGGAAAATGTCTAATAGGGCAGGTACATCTGCCATAATTAAATAATCTCCCCCACGAATTCCCACTTCAAAAAGCAATTCATGCTTTCGCAAAAGGTGAAAATCTGACGATACGGCCATAACTAAAATCAAATACTCGGCCTCCTAAAAACTCAACTACCTTCACTACCGGCAATTTTAACCACGCTCTGCTACCAAAATTGAACCATTTTCATTATGTGGCTTGCTCTCCAAATGCCTCTCTATAACTAATACGGACCGGGTAGGGTTGGTTAACGGCAAACCTATACAAGAGAGTGGAATGCCCCCCCTTTTTTTTTAATAAAAGTAGTGGGCAGTCTTCACCTTTTTATTCATAAATTAAACAGAATAATTGCGGCCTGAAAGTCATTTATGACAACTACAATATATGTACTTTTAACCTTTTGCTCTAGATTACACACAATGTGAATTCCCCGTATTCAGGTACCATTGAGCACATTCGCAGAGCATCAAGAAGCTCGCAGAGTATCAGGAAGGCCCTCCCCCTTTAACTTAAACACGCAATATTAACGGCAGACTCGATAGTCCCCACTTACCAGTTATGACAAGACCTCTCTCCTGAAAATCCACGCCGAGACTGACTGGCGCCAGCTTTCAGGCACCAACCTGCCATCGACAGTCACGCTCCTAGCGGGAATCAAACCAAACAAGACTACTCGAGTCAACTGAAATACTCTGCGATTGGCTCAATTTTAATAAAAGTTACTAGGGCATTTATAAAAAAAATGGAAAATATTCAACATTTCCCCATGTAAACGGCGGTTTGGGATGGAGGATTTACTCGAGAATATTCCTTCGTCTTGGATCTTTGGAAGATACCAAACTTAAAATAATATAAACGTTGGTATTTACCGAAGTCTGTTCGTGTGTACACAAAAGCGCACTCAAGGACATGTCGCACCCGTTTTAATAAAAATATTAGTATTTTTTTTATTCAGGGACTCCGAAACGTGTATTCCCAGTGAGATCTCGGCATTGAATCTTTGGGTGAACTGTTATACTTAATACTTAATGTAGGAAGGTAGTTTGGAAAGTAAAACAGATGCAATTAGCCTATGTTTTAAAGTTTGTTTAAAAATAATTTCTACTCAAATAATATATTATGACGGCCGTTGGCAGCCGCTATCACACCCTCAATGTCAGTGTACCTAACTCCAGTACTTTTAAATACGTGATCCGACGACAATGGAGTGGTTGGAACAAAATCGACTGTGATTGTGGCAGAACAAGGCGTTTCCAGACTATTCTAGAAACCTTCGACTGCCGGCTCATTTACGAAGAGTTCGAGAAAAGATGAATTTCGAGAAAATCCGTGCTATGTCATTCGAATGCAGTGGCGAGAGACGTAGCTCTACGGAGTCGTTGAGTGTTGAACGAGACAGCTGTTCTCAGACAGTGTGTGTGTGTGTCTGTGTCTGTGTGTGTGTGTGTGTGTGTGTGCATGTGTGCGTGTGTGCGTGTGTACAGTCATCGCTGAGAAAATTTTGAGCGTGTGTTGTCACAGACAGTTTTGGTGATTTAATCTGCGTGTGGGAGTTGTTGGCAGTGTTTGAACATGTTAGTGAGTGAATCGTTGAGTTTTTGTGAGAACAGTCGAGCAGTATTACCTTTTTGTGTCAAGGTTACGATAAGACAGAACAGCTGTGAGATGCAAGGTCTTGAGGGTTTTGTTAACTATAAAACAGGACTGTGATTTTGTGTTTCAGCTTTAAAAGAGAACTAAAGTGACAAGAAGGAAAGTTACTGGGCTTTATAATTTGTCACACTGGTGCCAGACGTGGGATTTGACACATTGTAATCTTGTCACAATATATGTATGCATTGCGCATGCAACATATGTTTTGTGAAAAACAAGCTTCATACAGTGGAACTTGGATAATCTGAAACTCGAGGGACAAGAAAAAAGAATTAGAAATTTCCAAAAATTCGAATTACAAAAGTTACGTCTAAAATTGACATTGACATTTTAGCAATACAGGTACATATATCCAAACCAGTGCTGGCCTTGAACTCATTTGTACTTAAACTTGTAGATAGTGAAACTGTTCTGCTTTCAAGTGAACAAGGGAATGTTTTTGTCCCATCCTTGCTTGAACGTACTCGTTGACATCACGATTTTCGGTTCTCTCACTCTTTGTCAACTCTTTCCATTTTCACTGCTTAAAATTTTCTCATTATTCAGATACGTTAACAAGCTACTCGGCGGCATCCCATAGGTATTCATTGGTGATTTCAGACTTTTTTCTTCAAACTCTTTTAAACGACGGGGACTTTTTGTGCAAAAGTTAGTTTACTAAGAGACATAGTGGCACTGATTTGTAACACATGAACGCTAGGAAGCTCAAGTGACACTAAACGCGCACGTTTTTTAAACAAGGGTATGTGGGAGCAGGTAAGAAAGCTCAAAGGCAGCAGCTAGAAAAGCTATTGCACCCCTAAACTGCATTGCGACTGTATTCCGACTAAAAAACCAACCCTGGAGCGATCACTTTTCTGCAGAAACACGTGGACGAAATTATCACATTAAATTTCCGAGTTTAGATTATTTTTCGGCTGACATTTCTGAACAGAAACTTCTTTGCTTTCGTACAAAATTAATGGGACCAAATAAAATCTTGGAATTAGTGAAGTTTTCGGATTATAGAAGTTCAAATTATCCGAGATCCGCTGTATATGTATAATATAATGGAACTGTAGGTAATAGTTATACCTAATCGTTAGCGTGTGTTGTGTAACTGTTAGAAACCAGAATTTTTATTTGTTTAAGAAATTACTGGGTTTCAAATTCCCCATTGTAGTATAAAGGACTTAAACAATAGAGGGCTCGCTAATTAATTAAACTAATAATCTTGCATAGTAACCCGGTTACTAATCCTCAAAGTTACCATGCATTCCTCTTACAAATACGCTCATTGAAGCAACTTAATCCAACCCGACTTAGCCTCTATCCGCTGACTTACAGGGGAATTTCCTAACTTCAGAATTGCAACTCCTGGCACAGTTCTCTGGAAACGAAAAGTTCGATGATGTTGAAAGGGCTTTTGGGATGGCATTTTCGACGATGCCTTTTTGTTAGATTTTCCGTTGCCAGCCGCTGTCTGAATTAATAAGTTAAAAGATAATTAACTTTGTTCAAATCAATACGCTGCGTTACGTCAGAGATCACAGTATGCACTCTGCCCATTTAATGAAAATTGAGAATACCAAATGTAGGCCATGTAGAGTATAAATAATAAACATTCAAATCAAATTACCTATTACCTAATAATTATTGTTTTATTTAAAGCTCCATATGGCAAAGTTAATGAGCTCTCTCATGCTTTACGCGTTTTTAAAACACATGAGCTGCAAAATTTTGTTTGCTGAAAGAAGCTATTTCCAGCACTTACCTGTGCAAATACCCATAGCAATTTAGGTATGTTTTATTAGTATAGTGTGTCATTAGAAACTCTGTAAAACTAGATGAGTAGTTCTGCTCAAGCACCAAAGACAAAATACAGTAATATTATGTCTTTATGTTTGTTAAAAGTAATCATCATTGCAGTTAAATTATACTTTACTTATTCTGATACATGTCTACTAATTTATTATACAGAATTTAAATTAGTATATTGAATTTAACATTTCTTTAACGGCTCCTATTTTCCTAAGAAAAAACGTATAGATGTTATAATTATAATCTCTACTTATTTCTTTCCTGCAATATTTACATCTTTAGGATTGCCTGCACATTCATATTCCACACCACGGATGAGACACTCACGTTTCCGTTTTTCACGTTAATAAGTGTTATTACTTTTGTATTCGCTATTATTTTTGTATAATCTCAGAACTCAAAAGAGTTAATTGTGCGATTTCGTAAGATCTGCTACAAATACACATTTATTCATTTTCTTTTCAGATTCTTCAATCAAGCAGAAATACATTTATTTTAATTCTACAAAATAAACAGACATACCTAACTTTTCCACTTGTATAACTGTTAAACCCACGTACAAATTAATTTATGCAATTTTAGCATTAAAGCGGGTTACTATGTTGGCATATATTGTGAGAAATTACTCTACCTCTGGTATCAGTGCTAGAAAATAAGACATAAACACCATGGCGAATAGACAGTATTGACGTCATCATAACCACAACATAGTTTTCTCCAATGTGCCTGTAACAAAACCTGAAATCGTCATTCTCGCAAGTGCAGCAACATTCAGACACTAGATCATTTCATTTCGTAAACATCTTTTGATTTTTCTGGAATTAATAAACTCTTAAGTAGTCTTGGAAGTACAATTTATATTTTTAATAGCTTTGTCATTACCTTCCATTTTCCTTGGATGATCAAGTAGTTGAACGTCCTTAAACCTAAACCTAACTTCAAATTTTGCTGTAAAAGTGTTGAAACAAATGAAACATCTGCTTAGCAACCATATTACTTTATACGTCTGTAATCTTTTATACATTGTTTTATTTGGTAAATTTATTATTTGTACGTATTTTAATGATAAAATTGCATAAAATGTTGTATTTAATACGTAGATATATAACCTTTTCATTGTGACACTCGTAAGCATATACTCGTGTCACAATCAGTCAAATTATACACAAGTTACATAAATAACTATTAATTTTCATACAACAATTTGAATAGTTATAATTATAAGTTGCGAATTTCCAGTTTATTGTTCATATTTGACAATTAATTACCAAATTCTTCACTATTAGAAATAGTCATATGACCTGTTAATAAGTTTTGAAAGTGGAAAAGCTTATGAATTATTACTCGATTTTCACAACAATTTAAATATGAGGCATAACCGACTTAGAAACAGTGTTTTGAGCCATTATAGATAAGCATACAAACCATTTTTCTATAACATATAGAAATCAAGAATGTAAGGAACTTTGGAAATAAATTCTAACTTATGCTTTTCTTTTTTATGGTCATGCAAAGGTTATGGAGTTTCGAAGTCATCACATTGCGACACGCTATTTAAAAATCTGACTGTTACTTCTCCTACTGTACCAAATATTAATTCGAATTTATTAGAAATCCATATAACAGCTGAAAGCTAACTCAAATGTAAAGACTTCAGCGGAGAACTACTATTACTGCATTTCTCACAGGAGAAATCATTTCTACGGTGGAAAAAAAGTATCTTAACACAATGGGAGTGTTTCAGGGTAGTTCAGATTGCAGATTGTGCAAAAAGGAAAGTGGAACAACCCAGCATGTTTTATGTTTCTCTTAAGTCTTAGGTTACGGGAGATAAATTGCTTTTGGGAAAATATTTTTAGAACCAAAACATGCAACCTTATCTGTTATGAATTTATTCCGTGGTAGAAATAGAGCTAGAGGTACAATATAAATGAAGGGTTTTCCACACTGAGCAAACTGTTTAGACTATGTATGTCAGACCTCAAGAGGAGGGGATGAAATGACAGCGCTTTGCGGGCGCGTTGGAACCCAGACAAGTAGCACGAGCAAGTGTGATGATCCCTAACGGGTGCTGGAGATTCATGTCGACATCAGAGTTCGTCAAGCAGCCACCACACACGTGGGTTTCGACAGTGATTCACCCCTGCAGGTTGGGTGACTACAACGCCATCCACTCGTGGGACACAACGAGAAAAGCGGTAACAGCAGAGTCACCACACAGCAGCGTCAAACGCACTTACGGCCAGCACTTCCGAACTTGAAAGGTCGGGTTGAAATGAGCATTTCTGTAAGATAGTCTGTAGAAGAGTGAGTGAATAAAGTCGTGTAAATGTAAAAATAAGTTCCGCAAGGACTGCTAGGGCTTAATCCATGATGTAGAAACAAAGAATGAAACAATTTTCTCCTGAAGGTTTCTCTTTAGATATGTACTTTAAACATTAAATCGTCTAAGTGCTTTCTGTGCTAAAGTGCTCTGTTCTTTAAGATATGGAATAACTGTAATATAAGATTAAATGTTAAGACATTGTTTTTATTTCCACAGAAGTTCATTAAGCCATTTTTAAGTAAAATGCCGTTGAGGTTGCACCAATTGACATTTTGTTTACAACGATTATTGGAAGCATTTCTTAATTAATAAACTCAATTAACTTTGACGCGCATAGAGAGTAAACAAGCTTCCATTATGCAAATAGAAATACTCCGAGGGCATCAATGAGCTGTTGTTGTTTAATTTCCCCGCATATTAACGCTGGTAAAGAGAATGTAATTTTGTTGCTGCGCTTCAGCTTGGCTCATTTGTGTGGAATTATAATGTTTTCTGATGCAAAACATTATTTAAATATTTACTTAAATATTGTTCCGGTTAGAGATCTGAAGCATTATGTTCTAGCTCTGAAATATATTTGTGGTTTAAAAGACGTAGTTTGATGGGAATAATCCTGACAGGGGAAAAGGAAGTATTTGGAACCTATGGTATCATATTTTGAACTATATCAGTAATTGGTTTCTTTAGACCTAGAGAATTTCGGGTTCTTCGAAATATTATAATAGTGTGACAAAACACAGTGCAACAAATCCCACTTCTGATACCAAATGTAAAAAAAAATGACACTTTCATTTACTTTTCTCTTGGAACTTAAATTGAACCACGGTAACGTAAATTACAGTTCGTCGTGACTTTGTAACTCACAGCTGTTTTGTCTCTTTATAAACTTGACATATACTTTACTTTCTACGCTAACAAGCAGATGCATTCGAAGGTCATGTTCAGTAAAACTGCTTCACACAACAACTTCGACGCGACGATTAAATGTCTACAGCTGTCTCTGACGATGCTCTCAACACTGACTGTACATACACATACATTCACACTGTAACGCACACACTAAAATGTAACTTTTAGCGGCTATCTCATTCAACACATGCCTGACCTCTCAACTCTGCATTCGCTTACCAAGATAAGACGTGTTAACGGCGAATTATCTGGGAAATACATCGTTTCTCAAACCTCTCATAAATAAGTCAACAGTCGGTGGCGGTGGCGGTGGCGGTGGCGGTGGCGGTGGCGGTGGCGGCGGCTACTAGCACTGCCCGTGAGCCAGATACTTTTCCACGTGAGTTCTTTTGTAGGCTGTGCCGTGGCCGAGTGATCAGATCACTTACCTCCCACCAAGGCCGAATTCGACCTCAGAGGACTACACGTGTGATTTGTAGTGGATAACGCGGCGTGTATGCGGTTTTTCTTCGGGTTCTCCGATTTTCCCGGCCATTCATTCTACCGACTGCTTCAGCATCACCCTTCGTTTCACCCATTTCAGTGTCATTTTATTTTACTACCTATCCTGGTTATTCTAATTCAGAGTTCTTCTGCTCCTCGACGGGCGCCTCACACCAGACACTCATAAGTCCTGGGGGCTATAAGTTCACCATATTAGGGCAAACAGAGAAATATGAATAGAATTATTTTATGTGTAGACAGACTCCAGCTGGCGCAAATTCGCTAAATCTTCTGCAAGCTTTCAAGGCAGCAATAATAACTATCTTCGACACCCGCAAGAGACCGATATCTGATACATTGTTCATCCCCTTGCTAACTTCCAAACTATCGGTGTCTGGTTTGTTGAAAAATGCTTCATACCTACAGTCAAATTCATCATCGGTTTCTGCCAGTACTGGCGAGAACTGCTTGATACACATTTTGTACATAACTTTGTGCAATGGAATGAAGTCACCAAAAAAGCTGTACTGAGCATTTTGGATTTCTTCTAAACTTTAAATATTTCTTTGTTATTTACATGTAAAATGTTGGTATTTTTTTACTGAAACTTCATTTTTTGCACCAGAACATATTGGAGCATGTTTCTGAGACTGTACAAAGCGCGCATCCTCAGGCGAAAACCATCTTCTGGACCTACAGCCCTGATACAGATAAAAATGAAGGATACAAGAAATTAGAACAGAAACCACTCCAGTTGTTATCTACCGACGCGGAGAAACCACGAGCCCCACGGCTCAGAGTGGGCGGACGCTGGAAATTGAACCCAGGGCTTCCGAATGCGAGTCGCACAAGATACCGCTGCGCCACCTCGCTTGGTGTGCTCACACGGAACCCTAGATGTTTTCTCAGTGTATTATTAGATTTTAATCCACACCTTGCTACACTAATATCTCATTTGGAGATGCCAAATACTATAGAACAGTCATATACCATACAAGTACGGGATTATTGCTGTCCATAAACCCTAATCTGCTGCCCGAGGGAATTGACTCTTGCGACCCACCACTGCTAGCCTATCGAAAGCGTCATTCTTTTTCTCTTTCTCTTAGGAGTAGAATAGAAGACGTCTTTGGGGCGGGATTAAAGCGACATCTGTTGGGAATAGCAGGATATATAGCACCTTCACCGTTTTGTCTCCAAAGGCGACTGTACCTGCTACATACATCTTACTTTATGCTTGCTCATTTAGGCATTTTCGAAGATTTTTTTTTTTTTTAGCTTTTGTCACACTGCCCGTTACTTTTTAAACCTGTAACTACAGTAATGGGAGACTAAATGGTGAAATGAAATTAGCAGGTAATGCGTTCTGTAGTTTTTGTATATTCTTATTTAAGTTTCCTCTTTAATTTGATTGTATTTTGTCATTGCAGGCACACTTTAAATTTATTTTTTAAAAATAGTACATCTGTCGCTTCATACACTTCACAACAAAGGGGGAAAAAAAAGAGAGAGAGAAGGAAGAAACATAACCTTTTTAAATTGTTTAAAGTAGCGAGGTAAATGTTGTCTTCTTTTAGAGAAAAGTTTGATCTATTAAGTATTACTAGTATGAAATATTGAAATTTCTATGTGCTCAAGCCATGTGAACCCTTTCTTTGCAAATATGAGTAGATTTGATTTCTCCATTTTAAATAATCCTTATAGTAATCCATTTTCTCAGAAGTTACTGAATATAGTTAAACCAAATTTTATTACGATAACGGCAACCAAAGTGTTCTTTGGTGCTGACTATGGCACCATGACAAAGTTCGAAGGGGGGGGACCCAGCAACCCGAACAATCAAATATTTTATGCCTATGCCACTGACGAGAGGGAGAGGTGAGGTGAGACTATTAACGGTGGCTGGACTAAGGAGAGACGGCAGCAGAGGGCAGGGCTCCTAGCAATTACAGATGTTAACCGGTGGTGGCTCCCCTTCCCCCTGCGAGCAGATTTATAGGAGCCCGGGACGCGGAAACCTTCCCCAATCCGAAAGACGATTTGCAGAAAGCAATGCGCTTGCCATGAACGCCGAAATTCCCACCGACAATTGGAACCCTGGAATACCAAACCAGGATCAGAGGTGAAATGAAATTACGTGAAATGGAGGGAAATTTGATGGATGTAATTATCCTTCCCGGCCGTTGCCTAGCGACCCGGCAGAACCTCCGAAAAAACTCATGAGTCTGCAGGGTTGGCCACGGGAATCGAACCTATGACCGCCTGAGCCATCCCGCTCGGTCTACTGGGTTGTTAATCAGAGGCTTAGTATTTTTTTAAAAATAATTTCTAATACATTTTTATCAATTAGTACTATAATTGAGAACAAATATTCTACCTTCATAAAGAACCTATTCGATAAAATTAGACCACTGAGCCTAGAAGACATATATCTTCTAACTGTAACATCTTCTACTGTCAAAATTTCGGGCTGATATCTCAAATAGGTGACCACCTCCGTAGCGCAGTTGGTAGCGCGCTTGCCTCTGGCGCGGAGTACCCGGGTTCGATTCCCGGTACTAGTATGGGGATTTTATCCCCTCTGGGAGGTCTGGCACGGAGTGCACTAAGTCCCGGGGGGACTAATTGTTGAGCTACTTGATGGAGAAGTAGCGGCCCCAGGTCGACAAGACCGCATAACTGGCTGGGAGGGCTCGGGGCGCTGACCACGTCCCACCTTCCAATACTGCACCTCACCAATGACGCCTGTGATGGGCAGAGGTGGAGGACGCAGCGGCTGGGTAGTAGGCCTTGGCCCTTCATAGGCTGTCACTCCGGGATTTAGTTTATGTCAAATAGGTACAGAGATGATGGGCCAAGCGTTTAGAAAATTTAACATTACTGTGAGAGGGCCTTAATCTCTTCTTAAACTAAAATACTTGTATCGAAATGTTGGATGTGTTCAATTTAGGCTAGTGTTGCGATAGTGTTCCTAGGATTCTGCGAAAGCTTCATTGCGAACTCCTGGTACTTCGGAGGGGAGTGTATATAACATGTTTCAAATACGAATCCAAATGTTAACAAACTGCTTCAATTCTGGTGTTTGAATCTACGCTTGTGGTGGACCAGTCTTTGGGAACATCTACATTTAACAAATTTGATTCCAACCCAACTACCCACCGCCTCACTTCCCTTTTCTTTCGACAATTCGGTAAAGATGAATAAGCCTATTCATGTGACCTCCAAAATCACTGAATTTAACTCCGTTAAATGTCTTCCTGCAGAGCGCATCTAAGCTAATGCAATAAGATTCAATAGACACCAAATGCTAATCACAAAGTTTATCAGCTCATAATTCAGGAAAAACATGTTGTTATCATTACATATAACCGCTGCTTTAATGTAGCTGGATGCCAACCCCCTGTGGAAAAAGAGATATGCCCAGGGAAAAAATATACGTATGTGACAAAATAATAACTACATTCATATTGAATGGCTAAAATTAATGAATGAAACTTTGTGGGAGGTATACAACATCCAAGTAACTGAGTAAACTTGTCCACCAGTAGAACACAGAGAGGTAGAAGTAGAGATAGACGGAGTGAATCTCACAATGTTTAGGCTATTGTATGTCAGACCTCGAAGGGATGAAGTGAGAGCAAGGGTCTCTAACGTATATTGGAGATTCTTCATCTCGACACCATGGCTCGCCAAGCAGCTATGGTTAATTTAACGGGAAGGGTTCTGATCTGCAGCCAATGAGATACTTTAACGTGCACATGGTTGCAAGCTCATAACCCCCACTCTTCATATTTCTTGGCGCGCATCAAGCCCCACTTAAAGGGGAAGCAATATGACAAAACAGCAGGACTCCGATTGGTTACAGACCTGGAGACGCTCAAGAGCAAACTCCTTCCCATTTGAAAAGCACAGTAGGTGACTACAATCCCACCCATCGTCCGAGAACAGATATTACAGTTCGCAAAATCCCATACAGCAGTGCCAAACTCACCCATCGCCAACTCTTCCGACTCTGAAACACCGGATTGAAGTGCAGATAAAGCGAAATGTAGGAACGAGAAATTCAGAGAATGTAATTATCCTTCCCAGGAAAGTCCCTGAAAAAATCCATGGTTCAGGAAGGTCGGCCGTGGGAATTGAACCCACGATCTCCTGAATTTGAGCCTCACAAGTTCTCGCGGAGCCATCTCACTGGGTATAAGAACACAATTTGAAATTATAGCGCAGAAATGGGCTGTTTATATCATGAGTTATAATACTAAAAAAGGTTATTCTTACTACAAACAGTCTGTGTCTTTGAAATTAAAATATTCAGATTGTAGGGTAGTTAGTTAAGATGGTGTTTTCAGAGATTGAAAATGATTGATGAGTGATTTTTGGGCCGTTTTTGAACGTTGGAGTCTGAAAATTAGGACGAGTTTCAGAAATTAAATATTCATCACATTGACTTGTGAAATTTAACAGAATGTTCCCATATAATCATACCTAAAAATTTACTATTATAGAATATTACCTTATTTATACCTTTCAAGTGACCTTTTATACATACTATAAAGCGTTGTTACAGTAAGAGCGTATTTGGAAACTTAGATTGGCGTAGTATGAAATTCCTTACATCTCGGGCATATGTATGAAGTTATTTTAGATAAAATGTATTCACCGAAGTTTGCGAACATCATTCTCCTTTCTGTCATACTCCATGAGCAAAGAGAATCTCCTAAACACAACATTTGATCAGATACATTCACATGGATTTCTCTGCCCACTCTCTAACTATTGTTGCAAAATCGTATTCCTTTATCTTTAAGTTAATCGAGTTAAACATTTGGAAAAACAGTTGTAATGCATATTTCTTGGTAAGTAAAAGGGTATTAGGGGAATAAGTAGGCTTAGACAATAGTAAAATCTTTTAAGAACGAGTTACTTTATAATAGCTTTAAAATTAGTTCTTGAATTGATTCCTACTGGATAGAAGCGGGGTAGCAAAGAACTATATTCCAGACAATGAAGATTGTAGCGGCATGACCTCCAGAAAAAAAACGAATAGAATTGTTGCTCTTGAGAAAGGTACAAGTATTTGGTGGTTAACGCAACAAACATTTTCATTCCATATAAATTGTGTCTTTAACGAGATATATGTTGTTTGTGTAATGAGATTTCCTCTATTTCTTACGGTTTATCAAGTATACATAATTCGTTCGGAATGAAGAAAATTTCTCCTGCAGAAAATTCAGGATACATATTTTATATGTCATGAAAATATCTTGAACATGTGATATTTGAATAAACATGTTAGAGCCATTTTTATAAAATAAAAAGTGAGAAACTGTCTCTTTCCCATACAAAATGTAATTTGAAGTAGAAGAACTTTTGCTAAAGCTTCGTGTCCGTTTTTATAAGACACAGGACTTAAATACAAATTTGATACAATGTTTTTAGTTATATTGTTCACAGGGCCACAGATACAGCATACATGGAACTTTTCTAAAAATGCTTTCCGGAAGGAAGTAAGAGTGCAGCACGAGTGCTAGAATATACCTATTACTATGATTAGACAAACTTAAGATCCTTTAATTATTGCAGCTTTTCATGTTATAGAAAAGTGTATAGCATAATGTAAAACTAGACTACATGTACAGAATATAGAGGAGAATTTTACGATATAAGAGTTCCAGTTAGTTATTTTTGAACGATGTATGCAGCTGATGCCTTAAGAAAATTTTAATTTAAAGCTTCAAGAATCTCCTGAAGTGATACTGAATGAAACCTTCTTAGTCCTGAAGAAAATAAATATCGTTTATTCGTACTGCACATTGCTTGAAGTAAATTTTTGTATAATCCTCTCTGAAGCGTGTTTTCCAAGACTCGTATGAGAGTTAATGGCTTCATAACCTTTACTTCTTTCCTCGTGTAGCTTAAGTGAATTTGTGCACAGAGTGCCTGTATAGTGCTTATTGCAGTAGAAAGCTGAAGAAACTTGGTATTAAAATCCTGTGCATATTGTTTCATGAATGTGGTTTAAGGAGAACTACGTGCAGAGACTTCAGCCAAGCCTAAATATGACGTTCACTATGGCTAAAATAGTATTATTAATATATTTACTTTGTCGTTATTTTATCAGGCGAATACTTTGTTCAAGTTTGATTAAGCAGAAGAAGTATTGCTTTCCACTCAAATATTCAATGCCAAGATTTCAGTGATTTCAATGGGAATACATGTTTTCACTCTCTGAATAATGGCAGCAAATTTATAAAAATCTGATGTATAGCACTCACATGACTTTGTCTACTGTTGTGCTAACCAATCTTACACACTCTTATTCTTCTATCTTCTTCGTGTTAGTTGAGATAAACATTTCCAGAAATTATCTTATTGCTTGTTTTCTTGCACGTGCAACGGGAATATGGGAATGGAGTAGGCTTTGTACGATAGTCAAATCTTTTAAAGCTTTCAAATTACGTTCTCTTTGCACGGTTAGCATATAATAAATCTGATGTGTTGCACTCACATGACTTTCTCTACTCTTGTACTAACCATTCCAACACTCTTATCCCTATATCCTCTTCGTGTTGGCTGAGATAAACACTTATTTGCTTATTTCCTTGTAGGTGGAAGGAGAATACGGGAATACAGTAGGCTTTGAGCGATAGTCAAATGTTTTAAAGCTTTCAAATTGCGTTCTCTTTTCACGGTTAATGTATAAAGAATTGTTAGAGCCATTTTCAAGAAAACCAAAATATTTGAAAAAATTTCCTTGTAAAGGGTAGTTTAGCGTATAAGGTAATTTAGGGCTATTTCCTTCAAAATCTTCATGTCGCATCCTTGAAAGACATTAAACTTAAATACCAACTTAGGTTTTTAACCGACTTTTCGTTTTTGAGTTATGCTGCCCACAGTCTGACACACACACACACACACACACACACACACACACACACACACACACACAAACACCACACACGGACCTTTTTCTTAAAATGCTTTATTTTGATTCAGGGGGCCTCAAAACATATTTCCGTTGAAATCTCGACATCGAATTTTTGGGTGGAAACAATACTTCCTCTACTTTACGTAGTAGAGAAAGTAAAAAGGTGCGTATGTGTGTGTCCACCTGCGACCAGAAAACTCAAAAACATATTGAATAGTAACATTTATAAATATATACCTAAACTGTAAGTATTGTACCAGCAAGATTACATTTAAAATTAAAGAGGAAATTCCAATTTACAAACTTCTTTTCCATCTGCACTTCAAGCAGTAGGCTTGTAGCCCGTTTGGACTTCACAATATCTAACTTTTCCTTGGTCTTTCTATACCTTTCGTTCCTTTAGATCTATAGTCTATTACTTGTCTATTTTTTCTGTTCCCATTCTTTCTGCATGCTCCTCCACCTCTTATTCCCCTCGTCTATTCTTTTACTCATAGTATATATGATTAACTTCTATTTCGGAATTTTTTATTTGGTCTATCGGGGTACATCCATTTGCTTTCCTTAGGAATTTCATTTCTGCGAACTGTACCCTTCTTTTATCTTCCTTAGTTATTGTCTGATCTCACTTCCATATGTAAGCATTGATGTTGATATTAATTTGCAGAATTTTATCTTTGTATCTTTCCTGTCTTTTTCCTAACGTTCTATTTATCTACCACATATCATTTGAAACTTATTCACCATATTGGAGATATCACCATATTCATAACTTATATCACATCCTATTAAGTGAAAGTGAAATACCTGTTCTATTGGTTTCCCATTTAGTATTATTTTAGAGCGTATTGGGCACTTTCCTTTAAAGGTCATAACTTTGGTTACATTTTCTGATGTTTTCAAGCTATATACTTTGCTTTTAAAGTTCAAACAGTGTCTTTTATATCATTATTTGATCATCGCAAATAGTAAAGTGTTTAAATGCGTCTTTTGGGTGTCAATTTTATTCCTAAGTTAACCACTTGCTTCCATTGCATTTGTAAACGTAATCAAAAAGCTAAACATGGTGTTTTTGTTATTTATTCTCCCCTTAAATCACTCTGTATGCGAAAAGCAAAACTCAGTTACAGACATGTTAATTTTGAGGTATCTGAATTACAAAAAGTGGTTCCTTCATTATTCTTGAATAAGGATATTGCTGCCTAAGAAATGGTCCTTTGCACTATTTGACCTGCAGAGTCTTGCTGATTGCTCAAAACCACTAAGTCCCGGTATCCATAAAAGTGCCATGTATTGTAGACTCTAATATCACCAAACCAGCGTGCTTTACGGAAGAGATCCGAGTTATGTTCCTTCGGCCTTGTCTCGTGTATGCCAGATCATCTCATGCCTAGTGCCGAAGACCATTACAACAGTGATTATGTGCAGTTTCGTGGCATAAATCATAATTAACATCCTGTTCGAAGTAAAGTGGATCTTTGTATTCACTAGAAGAAACTGTGCTTTTCTCAAATACAAATGCGTAAAAGGAGAATGTTCTGAAAGTTACATATACAGAGGGAGCCAGCCTAATCGAAACTTACATTTAAAAATCTGATGTGTTGCACCCACATGACTTTCTCTACTCTTGTACCAACCATTCTAACAAACTCTTATTCTTCTATCTTCTTCGCGTTAGTTGAGATATACATTTGCAGAAATTACCTTATTGCTCGTTTTCTTGCACGTGCAAAGGGAATATGGTAATACAGTAAGCTTTGAGTGATAGTCAAATCTTTTAAAGCTTTGAGATCCGTTCTCTTTGCACGGTTAACATATAAAAAATGAATAGCGATGTTCCATTTGACAGAAGTATAAGTTCTCCAAAACTTACACAAAGAACAAGGAATATCTCCGAAATGATTCACTCTAGAAAAAAAATTACATAAATTTTGTGTTTGAGCAAGATCTACGTTTTTTGTATGGTAAGATTTGGTCTATCTCTTACGCTTTACCAATTATGCAAAAGTCATCCAGAGTAAATAGGACTTCATGGGCTATAGCCAGAAAACTGAAGATCTACATTTCATTTGTCATAAAAGTATCTCACACATATGGCATTTTAATCAAAATCGTTAAAGGCATGTTAAAGAAAATCACAATTTTCGAAAAATTTTCCATCTAAAGGGCAGTTTAGGTTGGAGCAATTTTCTTCAAATTGTTCGTGTCACATCCTTGAAAGACATTAAACTTAAATACCAACTTTGGTTTCTAACCGACTTTTCGTTTTTGAGTTACGCTCTCTACAGACAGAGAGACAGACAGACTGACACGCAGACTGACACACAGACTGACAAACACACACACATACATACACACACACACACACACACACACACACACACACACACACACACACAGAGCCTCAAAACATGTTTGGGTGGAATATAATACTTCCCCTACCTACCAGAAGAGAAACAAGGAGACCGAAATCAACCATCAAATTACCCTACTAAATAGTGCGTATAAAATACACACTAGAATAATAGCCAGAAGGATGCAAAAAAAAAAAAAAAAAAAAAAAATTGAAGACAAATTAGAAGAAGAGCATAATGGGTTCCAAAAAGGGAGATTTTGTACAGATTAAGTATTTGCTATAAAACAAATCACAGATAAAGGAAGAGAAAGAAGTAAAGAGACACTTCTGTTATTCTTAGATTTAGAAACTGTTAAGAGCTTATACTACGAGGCAAATGTGTGTATAGACCTGTTACCAACTAGAAACAGTAAAACGTTTTGCAAAATAAACCAATGAGTGAGACAAGGGTGTACTTTATCACCTATTTTATTTAATATCTATATTGTTATTATGAATTATTATTATTTACTATTATTATTAACATCATATTATTATCTTATTATTACTATTATTATTATTATTATTATTATTATTATTATTATTATTATTATTATTATTATTATTATTATTATTATTATTATTATTATTATTATTATTATTATTATTATTATTATTATTATTAGTATTAGTATTAGTATTAGTATTAGTATTAGTATTAGTATTAGTATTATTATTATTAGTATTATTATTATTAGTATTATTATTATTAGTATTATTATTATTAGTATTATTATTATTAGTATTATTATTATTAGTATTATTATTAGTATTATTATTAGTATTAGTATTAGTATTAGTATTAGTATTAGTATTATTAGTATTAGTATTAGTATTATTATTATTAGTATTAGTATTAGTATTATTAGTATTGTTAGTATTGTTATTATTGTTAGTATTGTTATTATTGTTATTATTGTTATTATTAGTATTATTAGTATTATTAGTATTATTAGTATTATTAGTATTATTAGTATTATTAGTATTATTAGTATTATTAGTATTATTAGTATTATTAGTATTATTATTATTATTATTATTATTATTATTATTATTATTATTATTATTATTATTATTATTATTATTATTATTATTATTATTATTATTATTATTATTATTATCATTATTATTATTATTATTATTATTATCATTATTATTATTATCATTATCATTATTACTATCATTATTATTATTATTATTATTATTATTATTATTATTATTATTATTATTATTATTATCATTATTATCATTATTATCATTATTATCATTATTATTATTATTATTATTATTATTATTATTATTATTATTATTATTATTATTATTATTATTATTATTATTATTATTATTATTATTATTATTATTATTATTATTATCATTATCATCATTCTTCTTCTTCTTCTTCCTCTTATTATTATTATTATTATTATTATTATTATTATTATTATTATTATTATTATTATTATTATTATTATTATTATTATTATTATCATTATCATTATCATCATTCTTCTTCTTCTTCTTATTATTAGTATTATTATTATTATTATTATTATTATTATTATTATTATTATTATTATTATTATTATTATTATTGTTGTTGTTGTTGTTGTATGTTAATATATTATACTATATCTTATGGAACATTACACAAAACTTCATGCTTCTTCATGATACAATCAACATGCTGTTTATATCAAAGAACAATCGAAGCTAAATGTAGTGCTTCAACCACATTTGCCTAGAACGTGGTGATAGTGTAAGAATGCAACAACACCCTTTAAGTAAAATAGGTAAAACAAAAGCAAGTAGACCTAATTTGATTTGATCCAATTGGGTCATCATCTTATAAATGCCTTTATTACATGTTTCCTTGTAAGTATAACCAGAAAAGAGGATACAGTAGGCTTAAACGATAGTCAAATCTTTTAAGAGCCGATCACTAAGCAATGGCTTTGATATTTCACTCTGTTTTCATTCCCAGGAGATGAAAAAAGAATAATGATTCCCCGTTTGAGAAAAGTATATCAGAAAATTCAGAATATCTTGCTACATTTTATGTGCAGTAAGATTTTGTCTGTCTCTTACGGTTTATGCAGAAATCATCAAAATGAAGAGGACTTCTGAGGACTTTCCAGAAAATTGAAGTTTTGTTTAAATTTAATTTGGCTTAAAAATTTCAAAACATATTTTAAAACTAGAATCGTCAGAGACATTTCTGAGAATACCAACATTTTCAAAAAGTGTTCCACGTAAATGGTAGTCTTACAGTGGAGGAATATTCTTGAAAATCTTCATGTCGCATCCTTGGAAGACATTGCACTTATATACCAAGTTTGGTATCTAGCCAACGTTACGTTTTTGTCTTACACTGTTCACAGATACTCTCACATACACCCACAGACAGACTCACACGTTTAGACCTTTTTTTCTAAAAATGCCCTTTTTGGATTCGGGGAGTCTCAAAACACGCATTTCCAATGAAATCTCGGTACTGAATTTTTTAATGGAATACAATAATTCCCCTTATTACTATACGCAGCATAAATTGAAACTTCAGTAAATACTGAAATGGTTAGATACCGAAACCTTGTAGAAATGTGTTAATTGTTACATAGCTCGGAGTTTCGTGTTTAAAACAAAGGTATTAGGGGAACTATTGCTACTCTTATTTTGAATTTATTATTCTCATTCTCACTTATGTGGTTCACATCCTAGATTTTATCTTCTCTTTTGCACATCCATCTGGGCCTATTTTATTCTCTTCTGTATCTCCATCAATTGCAGTAATTGTTGCATGGATACATTTCCGAGATTTGCGAAAAGTGCACCTCTTGTTCATTTGGCCAATAATAGACAGACGGCAATAATATTCAGCTCTGGGGTAGTGAATCTCATATTACTTCAGTATAGCTAGGTGCACTTGCATTACATCACTATAGATTCTCAATACCAAAGTCAATAACACGAGGTTTCCTTGGTTGGAACACGGCTTTACAGGGGAAATCTGAACATCTATTAGCTCTATATGATATAGAATTTTAATCCCTACATATTTCTATAACCTGATGAATTGTCACGAAACAGAATACAGACTTTGAGAAGGGAACTACGCTGTAGATGTAAGCACTGCGATACGTTCCAACCCCTTCTACTGTCCATTACATCAATAATCTGACAATATACCGTACAGTAGCAAGGTATGCTGAAGATCCGTGGGTACAAATCCCATCTATATCATTGAATTCTTCAATCTCATTGTACCCTTCAAACCCTCAATTTTTTATTTGTCTTTTTTGTGATGATGTTCTATTTTCCGGTGTCGTACCAGCTGTCATCGTCTTCCGGTACCCAAACGCCACTCTTCTCTACTCTCCCACATTTCCTCTTCCAAATCTCTGGATTTCATCGCTGTTACAACTCCTTCCAGCCAGGTTTTCTTTGGATGTCCCCTCTTTTTTCTTTCTTGTGGTACCCATTCCATTATTAATTTATGTAGTCTGTTTTTATTTCAGTCTTCCTGTACATTTACAGGTTGCCATTATGAAAAACAATACCATCTGCATTTTACATTAAATGTTACAAAATAAATGTTTACATCTTGAATTGAAATTATTTACAAGAACAAAATAAAAATAAAATAAAATATATAACAATTAAATCCCCTCGAAGTTGATGTTATTCAAAAGCTGTAGATGAAGAAACATTTAGGTACTGAGTTGAGTTTCGTATGCATGGTTTCTGAAAATTCCAATGGAGTATTTCAGAGTAGTTGATATATAAGGTCTTTCTTCAATCCAAAGTCTTTGCAGAAATCCACAAAAAATTTGGGAATGGTCCAACGGGCACTAATCATCAGGCCGAATGTATGTATATCTTGTAAGTGGTATTTATTTTTATAATATTCTATGATTCCTTCATAGATTTTTCGTTTTTCCTCGTCGACCTCCTCAGGTTGATCTGTTATTCTTTTAAGGTGTCCATACCAACATAACCTTTTTTGTTTAATAATATTCAAAATATCCAAATCTTCTTTAACTCCCATAATTTCTTTCGCAATTTCATTTCAAACCTTTTCCAATCTTGATTTTCCACCTGATCTTTCCTAAATTTCCATTTCAGTAGCTAAAGGTTCGCTTATTTACTAGTGTGATAATTGCCAAATTTCTGATCCATATACAAGGATACTTTGAACAATAGCTCTGTAAATCTTTAGCTTTCTATTCCTTGTTATGTTTTTACTCCACCAAAACCAATTCAATGAGTTTATAGCTTTCCTGGTTTGGGTAATTATATTTTTAATTTTCAATTTTCTTGCCTTCATAAGTGCATTCCAAACAGGCTGAAATGTCTTCATTATTTTTATTTCTACACCCTTGCACATTACATGCACCAAATTTCAGTATTTTTTTTTTCTTTGCTTAGGTCGACTTAAGTTTTTACTTCCTTCCATCCGAGGCTTGGCGTTTGGTTTTTTTTAGCATTTCTTCCTTTAGCCTTCAGCAATTCAATGCTCAACTACAAGGCTGGTCCGCGGGAGGTGTTTGATTTCTCTCCTACCACCCATATCTGGGAGATCTTCCCCTATCCACCACCTGGAACGCGCCCTCTGGGGTTGCAGGTTCCGCCGAGGGTGTTATTGATATTACTTTTAGCGACTCTTCATTTAGTTTTATTCGTTAAGATTTAATTATTACACAGAGCCAATGTAACAACCCAACAATCATCTCATACCTAACATAATACCTTACAAGGCTTCTTCTTATTTTAAAGGCAGAAGTTTTTCGACAACATTCTTCCTTTTATCTTTCCACAAAAATGGAACGCTTTTTCTAAATATTTAGTTTAGAACTCTTTTCTTTTTGATTCCTATAGAAAGAATTTCTTACTCTCTTAAGAGTTTAATAATCTGAGGCTAATCACAGAAGAGGAAAGTAAAGGAGAATTCAAGACAAGCCAACAAAAGGAAGTACCCTATTATATGAGGTAAAAGCTATTCAGAGTTGTCCTCCTACTTCTTGTTTCCTGGTTTTTGCTTTTATTTGGTGTTCTTTTCTTTAGTCAGACTCTTTGTTAGATGTAATGTACAAGCAAAGTTACCGCAGTTTTCTTCATTTTTCAGGATGGCAATATCTTGTCTCCATTTACGTGGATTATTTGAACATGCGTTCATTTTGTTAAATTTAAGATAGGTATATAATTTATGTCACAATACATGGATACGTGCAATTATTGCAAGAAATCGTAAGAAGAGAGGCATACATATATATGTGTCCTTCCAACATCAAAACAGTAAAAACATATAAATAAATAAAAATAAAAAAAAAAATAAAAAATAAACAAATAAGTAAATTCGTATGGGCAAGTATCTGAGAATCTTTGTAAAAATTTATCAAAGGATTTGACCCTTCATTGACACCAATAATAATTAACTGCATTAAATTGTTCGCTTGTTTATTTTTTGTTTATTTGTTAGTTGTAGAACAAAGAGTTAATAATTAAGTAAATTAAACTATCCGTTGATGATTCGATCTGAATTTTCCTGTACTTCTTGTAGCAGAGCCTTCCATGTATTTCTTTCCTTCCTTCGTTGGTTCCTTCCTTCATACTTTCCTACCTCCCTCCCTCCCTTCCTTCCTTCCCTCCTCCCTCCCTTCCATCCTTCCTTCCCTCCTTCCCTCCTTTCTTCCTCCCTACCTCCCTCCCTCCCTTCCTTTCTTCCTTCCTCCCTTCCGCCCTACCTTCCTCCCTCCCTTCCTCCCTCTCTTCCTCTCTCCCTCCCTTTCTTTCTTCCTTGCTTCCTTCTCTCTTTCTTCTTCCGTTTTTGTTTTATTAGTACTTAACACTCCCTTTTACTACAAGCGGTGACACTGATGATACATGGAATGAAGATGGACCATTGGGGAATGAGATGGCGGGGCAAACCGGAGAACCCGGAGGAAATCCGCCTCCACCCCCCACCCCCTACCCCCGCGGCTGTGTCCCTCATGAATCCCACATACGGTCGTCATAACCACTCGGCCATGGCGCGGTCTAGGCTTTGCTGTAGGAATGCATCACAAATACGTGAGCTTTATGCCGAAAGATAGCCCAACGGGCAGTTACTTTGTTCACACAGAGTCTCAGGAATTCACCACGCGAGAGAGACAGACAGACAGAGCGAGAGACAGACAGAGAGAGAGAGAGAGAGAGAGAGAGAGACGAAGATAGCTCATTTGTATGGACTGTTTCGGATATTGGGATACCAAGAGATGTACCGCGCATTGTAGGTACAAAGCCTTCACTATGAAAAACGAGTTCTCGTGATGTGAAAGCAAACCCATCGACCCATCGCAATGCAGCGCGGAAAGGTGTTACTCACAAGAGCTTTACATTAAAATATTTGTACTTTATCACCTAAAGCGGGTGCAAAAATTAAATTTGGCGGATTTGAGTTTAGAAGAACTCTCTGTCATTACATGTTGCAGATTTGTGATATGTCCATAATTCCTCAGCACGCGCTTTGTTCACTGGTGAGGCTGGGTTTACTTGGGACGGCATTTTCATAATACTCAAAGTTGAGCCTATAAAATCCTCATGAAGCACGACGACAGATATCAAGAGAGATTCTGCCTAAACATTTGGGGTGGAATAATTCATGATCACATTATTGTTCCCTATTACTTTCCTTCGCGCCTTAATGCAGAGACGCAACTACAGTTTCTCAGAAATGAGATGTAATTTATGATGTGCTTCTGGATTTCACCCAACCAATGCTATTTTTACACATGGGTGCACCAATTCCAATAATTCCTTGAATAATCAATTTCCCCATTTTCCCCGTTGCATGGCCTGCTCAATCTCCTGATTTAAATTAGGATGTCTTCGTCTGGGGACATTTAAAGACACTACGGTTCTTGTACTGGAGTTTAACATTAAGAGAGCGTATCCACACTGGATTTGACCGAATACAAAACCTTCAGGAATTTGCAAAAGACTGCGAAATAATATGGAGCACGCGCTTGGAGTATGCATCGAAGCAGAAGGAAGCCACTTGGAGTAATTTTTGTGGTGTTCAATTTTGTCTTATGGTTCAGCAACAAATAATTTTCTGACTCATGTTTATATTAACCCTGTTTAAGTTTGATGTTAGCATTCCCGAAATATTTCACACAAATATACACTCTGTAGAAATAAGCACGCACAGACTAATATTCTAAAGTTATGCATGTGTGTGTGTGTGTGCGCGCGTGCGTGTGCGCGCGCGCGCGTGTGTTCTGGGGAACGTGAGGCTATAATGAATTTAATTCATTTTATAAGTTTATTTCATTTTATAAGTTAAATTGCATTATAATTTTATTTTATAATTTAAATATTAAATAGAAATTACGAAGCATTTGAACATGAATATGTACACTTTGGAATTATAAAAGCTTCTTGCAAAGAAGGTCTATGCTATTAGTTCAGAATGCCAGCAAGTAGAAAAAATGACTGTCATTATTCTACAGAATTAAATAGTTGTTGCAGTCCGCAGAATATAAAAACAAAAGCCAGTTACATTCTATTGTAATGAATAAAGCCACAATTCTTATTTACCTTACCGTGTGCATGGGACTGTTTCGTCCAGTGCTGACGGCTTGCCTCTCGGTCTGGGCGAACACACTCACGGCATAACTGACATTCCTACACACGATGCGGTACTAAAAATTGTGGCTTTAGTAATGAATCACATATGTACGTGACACATCGGCAAACAGGCGGCTTTTAAAATGTGAAGTAGATCCTATGTTATAATTGTTCCCCTAATTGTCGTTTATCATATACCACAGCTGTCTATATAATAAACAGTTTCTAAATCTCTGAATAATATATATTCTAATTCGTCCTGAAGTTCAGACGTTCCGCCAATGTTTTACATCCTTTTGTGTGAATATTAGGGATTTTTCGTCCTTTGAGTATTGAATATGAATTTAGTTAGAAGTCTTTATAAAGTAATTCTTAAACACTTTCTCCATTGCCGATTTAATTGTTTTTCATAGAACACAATCTCAACTCCACTTGCGAATTTGTTTGAGATGTCCGCATTATTTCAAACACTGTGACTCAATTAAGCGCTTGAGCTCATTTTAAGCAAGGAAGAGATGCATTTTGTTTAGAAAATTTGTGAAGCATACACATTCTAAGTTTTCCTTTTCCTCTTATAAGATTTTTGAAGTGTTGTAACACAGAGGAAGTCATTAGTTAACCTAAAGGTTTTATCTGAATATATACTGACCCATTGTATTCCGAGCATTCTCCTCATCCACAATATTTTTATCGCAACCCTCAGGAAGCTGCTTCTTCTCATTGTCTCCTAAGTAATTTCTTTTGCTCTTTGTGCGCACATTCAGCATTACTCCTTCTAGTGTTTGAGAAATAACTTCCATTACTTATTTAGTTCTGTACATTTCAAAGCTTCATTGTTCTCCGCATTCACAGTTCAGATACTTCTAACATCTAATTTCGTGCAGTACCTAGAAAATACATACATACCTTTGTATTAAAATATTTCTCTTATCAGAATTTCCAAATGTAGCTTTTCACTTTTCTTGTGATAGCCATAACACATATATCATGTGAAACCGAAATTATAATGTCAATATATATTTGATAATGGAAAGAAACAAAAGGAGATTCTAGTCAATAGTGAATAGACGTAATAAAGCTAATATGTTAAAGTCTCAAGAATGGAAGCTTAGGCAGATTTAAAAGAGTGATAAGGCTTTGTTGACGCGCACGAGAAACAAACACGTGTAACGATTTAGCGGGCTGATTCCTATCTTACCATGACGTGCTCTAAAGTTAGCCAATGGAAATCGCTTCCTTATTGTTGCCCGTGCAAAAACAAAATGCAACGCAAGACACACTCGTCTTGAATCGAGCCGAGAGTACACATGCAACTTGGGAACTGTACGTAAGCTAGCGCGTAAACATAATTCAGCGGTCGCTAAAGGGTGACAAAGTTAAAGGGTTATAACGTTGTAGTTGAAATTACAAAGTTACATTCTATTTAAATATCGTCGGCAGTTCTCTACAAATCTGGAAATTTACAAATAAAGTGGTCTGTTGGTTGATTCTTCGTTTGGTTCCATTCCTACCATAACTCGCGCATACCCTGAGATTAAGACCTCTTGCTAGAGCTAGTCCGGACACCAAACACGAGATCTTATAGATCTTAAAGGCGACGTCTTCGACGGAGAGGAGCGTTTGCGTCACATGTTATGTTTTTGAAATTTTTACCGTAATATCGTTCTCTGCTCTTTGTTCACCTATGTCTACGTGTAGGTTCACTATTATTTTTTCTGTTAATAGTCCCATATCATCAGTAAATCCTAGACATTTTAATCTGTGTTTCTTCCTCTTGCTTGTGTAGTTCTGGGACCCTCCTGCAAGGTGCTCCTAAGTAGATTTTGAACTCGGTGGGAACAAGGTGATTCCTATCGTCTGTGTTTTGCACATATCTCTGTTATATCTTCAGATATATGCCAAATATTTTAGCACAGCCAAAAACAGGAAATTTTTAACTTTAGCATAAATACGACTAGCGCATTATTACTTGACACTCCTTTCATAGAACGTTGGAAACACTTTAAGAGGACTGGAATTGTGATTTTCAAATTTTTTCTATTAATATTTGATATCTTACGCTCCTCTTGATATAAGTTTCATAGAGGTACGCTAACTATTAATAGTTTGAAGAATTATTGAAAATAATGCTGAGCATAGTTTTCAGATCTCTTTCACTTTATTAAATTATGTCTTCTTAAGAACTAAAATTTTCTGCAGAAATATCTATTGTCTCCTAAACTAAGTGGTAAAATGTGCTGAAATTGCATCACATAGCAAGACACAACTATTCTTGAAAATTTAGAAACCATTATCTTTTTTAAAAAATGTTTAAGTATTATAAAAGGTCTATGCATTATTTTAAAAGTCTATGGCTTTAGTTTTGATAAATAGAAATTCAAGTTTTTCTTCATCAGCTGTAAAAAAGGTATTATTGAACATCCTTGAAAAAATCAGCGGATTATCTCAAACAGCTTCCTAGATAATGGTTTATCAATTAATATTGTCATTATAGGACAAGACTCCTTAAGCATGCAATAGAAGGCAGCTAATAGCATGATTTTAAAAACATGTTGCAGGTTGAAGCAAATTTCTGGGTTCCTGATGACGTATTTACTGTCTTTCAATATGTTTGTAAGTCCGCTTCGGAAGGTTTGCATCCTTGCTCTGGGACAAGAAGTTAGGGGAATCCTGACCTCTGACTTGGTTTGCAAGAGGAGATGAAATCCGTAAGCCAATGTAGCTAGCTACTCCTACACGTAAACTGCCAATCAATTAGATTAGGTCTCAACTTGGGGTACTGGGAGGAGGAAGAAACTTATTTTCCTTCCATTTCCTCCTCCTAAGAGAGGGAAATCTGCCGTCGCGTTGTCCTCTTTTTCTTTTGGGGAGATTTAATTAAGACGGTCCCTGTGGTTACCGTCACGATCTTAACTCCGCCCTTCCCTAAGGATGGCACCAAAACCTAATCACTGTCCTTACTCTTGCTCCGGAGAGGCGGCTCGTGTGAGGAACCTTCCTGTCACGTGGTGCTTCACGGGACATTCATTGCAGTCTTAGCCAGCATTAAACTTCCCGAACTCCTTAAACTCCCTGAGTTTCTGGTCATTAGGTTCCACTAATAGACCTTTCATAAATGTGATAACTTTCATCCACTTGACGTTTTTACTAAGCAGTTACTTCCGTTAACTCATTGAATCACCACACCTTTAGTCTTCACTCTTGGAGTTTCCACGCCTATCTTTTAATTTTGTTAAACACTACTCCCAATTAAGCTGTTGCTGTACTTCAAAGTAATTGTAGCTTTGTACAGTTGTTCTTTTATTCCTCACACATTGTGGAAAAGCAGTCTCTTCAACCCGTATTTAGCAAATACAAAATTGCAGGATAAGTTTCCCTTTGATGGTTTATCTCGAGACAGTATTTCTTTGTAAGCCCTCAAGAATATTAACATATACAAGGTGCCTTCAAAAAAGAAAAGAAGAAGAAAAAAAAAAAAAAAAAAAAAAAAAACCAACAACGCTTACCATGTTGTATGGGATGGCAAACTGGTTGGTTTTCAAATAGGAACCCCTGTCCGGAAATGCACGGTTTGGACGCTGTAGCACATCGAGCGTTCACATTTTATCAACAAACCTATCATCGAGCTGTCTACATTACAAACGGGTTTCGATCATTGTCATTGTCATGATCAGTGTCATTGCTTATCCTATATCGGCGGTAGCGAGCCTCATGCACATGACCCTATACCTGCGGTTGTCTTTGAAGATTTTCAATCGCTTCGTGGACTAGAGCCATAAGGTCCTCCGTTGATACAGGAGTGCCATAAACCATGCTCTTCATACAATTCCACAGAAAATAGTCTATAAGTATCAGGTCTACCAATCGTGCTGGCCATAGAATTGGTGCACCTTTACCAATAGATCGATTTGAATATGCGACGTTGAGGTGACTCCGCCCATTTACATTAAAGTGTGCTGGAGCTCATTTTGGCCATTTCCACAGCTGTGTGCTGGTACGTGTTGTACTGCTGTTAAAACGTTACTGAACTGGAAACTACACCAAGTAATGCAGTTCGATACGCATTAAGCACTCTATGGAGGAATGTAGCGCAGGCGCAGGAATATTATCATGCTCACGTCATTCATTTCAGTACACAGATTGGTAAAGTAGCGTACCTTCCGTAATAAGATACCAAAACGAATGTTAACAAACTGTCACAACCGATCGTTCTCAAACTTCGACACTCTCCGGCGTCCAAACCGTACATTTCCGGACAGGGGGTTCCTGTGTGAAAATCAATCAGTTTGCCATTCCGCACAAGATACTAAGCGTTATCGGTACTTTTTAGGACACCCAGTACAAGCTTTGGGAAAGCGACAGTCATATGTTAAGAACAAAAGACACAACGATACGAAAAAGTGCGAAAAGACAAGATTGTGCAACTGTATTCTACATATATAAGAAAATACAACATGGCTAGAAAGCAAAACTCATTTTGTAATATCCAGTGCATGAGAATGTACGGCGCACTGAATATTAGACTAACAAGAAGCATATAAAATAAATAATATACCATTTAATCAATTATAAGCGTTATATCATATTACATAATGTCACTTTGGGTGTGGGACGTAAAGTAAAGGAGACAGATGTACTCTAGATAAAGATACACTTTTATTTCCGTAAACAGTAACTTTTTACACTCGTTGCAACAGCAAGAAAGACTTTTCCGATTCACTCACTGCACGGCTCCAAATTCGTCACAAAACTGTCCCTTCTCCGTCGGCACGACTCCTCAACGCTTCGCATACGTCTCTTCTTTCCGTCGGCACGACTACTCAACGCTTCACATACGTCTGTCTTCTGTCTGTCGCACTTTACCGCTATTTATATCTCCCAGGCACTATTCTGGAAAGTTCAGTTATTGCGGTGAAATACAAAGCAGAAGATTCCAGAAGCCTCTATCCTTTTCTCTCTTTCGGCAAGCGCCCCAACAATGCGGCCATTCTCTGTCTCTTTCCTTCGGCTCCTTTGCGGCAGTGCCGACAATAATGCGATGGGTGACACTGCTCCCTCCTCAGAGCTGGTCGTCCCGACCAGCACTATCACTGCGGCGTCTCCCTTGCGCACCGGTGGACTAACCCATCGAACCTCTTCTCCAGGAGGCACGATCCTAGGTATCGCTGTTGGATAGTGTCCCTTGGTCCGGGTAGGACGATGTATGCCATCCTGCTTCAAAATTCTGCAACAGTACCGCCGGTCTTGACGGTCCCTCGTCCAGTTGCCCTTCCTGGTGTGTTGACGGGCCATCCTGCGCACTTGGAAACGGTTCACCGAGTACCATGTCCGCCGACCTCTCTGGCGCACCTTCGCAGCCACCTTGCTTCCGATGGGTCCGGCAACAACCCCCGCCACATCCGCGCGAGTCACGTCCACCGCTGCACTCGTGTTCACTCGTGCTCGGCACGGCCTCTCCTGTATCCTGCCGTCCACGATGATGTCCGCCATTCTTCCGTTCATGGCACTATGCGTCAGGTGATTGGATGGCTCCGACGGTCCCCCCATGTCCCACGCCAAGTCGGTTCTCGCGTGTTGCTCGTTTGCTTGTGCGCTTCCCTGCTGATCGTCCTCCACGTCATATCCTGGTTGGTTACGTACCCGACACACTCCTCCAGAGGATCCTCGACGACGTCCCTGAACTGCCCCTTTGTCTTCCCCGAGACGTACACTTTCGTTATCTGAAACGGGCGCAACTGTCGCCTCGGCCACTAGGTGCTCCCTCCCCGGGTCCGCGCTATTCCGTCTGCCCCTGGCATCCAGTACTTTGACGCTCTCGTCAACTCTTACTACCAGGGCGCCAAGACGTTCCCCGTCGTCCTCCACGACGTCCACATGCTGGCAGAGGTCTTCCACCTTTTCGCCGAGTTCTCCCACGTCTTCCGTCACACCAGTCAGTTCGCTGAGTTGTTCCACGTCTTCCGTCACGCCAATCAGTTCGCCGAGTTGTTCCACGTCTTCCCTCATATCATCTGAAACGGGCGCAACTGTCGCCTCGGCCACTAGGTGCTCCCTCCCCGGCTCCGCGCTATTCCGTCTGCCCCTGGCATCCAGTACTTTGACGCTCTCGTCAACTCTTACTACCAGGGCGCCAAGACGTTCCCCGTCGTCCTCCACGACGTCCACATGCTGGCAGAGGTCTTCCACCTTTTCGCCGAGTTCTTCCACGTCTTCGGTCACGCCAGTCAGTTCGCCGAGTTGTTCCACGTCTTCCGTCACGCCAGTCAGTTCGCCGTCAATTTTCGCGGATAGCTCCGTCTTCATCTCTTTCAGCTCGGCAACGAGGTTGTCGTTTGACGTTTCCATTTTGGCAGCGAGGTTGTCGTTTGCCGTCTCCATTTTGGCAGCGAGGTTGTCGTTTGCCGTCTTCATTTCGGCGAATAATTCTTTCATCATTGCCATCATCCTGGTTTCCGAATCTCCCTCCATCTTGGTTCTAACGTTCCAACTTCTAACGACGATGTAACGAAACTAGAAGCAATTCGACGGATTCCACTTCTGACACCAATGTGACTTTGGGTGTGGGACGTAAAGTAAAGGAGACAGATATAGTCTAGATAAAGATACACTTTTATTTCCGTAAACAGTAACTTTTTACACTCGTTGCAACGGCAAGAAAGTCTTTTCCGATTCACTCACAGCACGGCTCCAAATTCGTCACAAAACTGTCCCTTCTCCGTCGGCACGACTCCTCAACGCTTCGCATACGTCTCTTCTTTCCGTCGGCACGACTACTCAACGCTTCACATGCGTCTGTCTTCTGTCTGTCGCACTTTACCGCTATTTATATCTCCCAGGCACTATTCTGGAAAGTTCAGTTATTGCGGTGAAATACAAAGCAGAAGATTCCAGAAGCCTCTATCCTTTTCTCTCTTTCGGCAAGCGCCCCAACAATGCGGCCATTCTCTGTCTCTTTCCTTCGGCTCCTTTGCGGTAGTGCCGACAATAATGCGATGGGTGACAATAATAATAAACTCTTCATTGCCAATGCGTTTAGAAAAGAGAGTTTACAAGAATCGGGAATATTGACGCACAAAAAGATAAGACAACTAACTTATTAACTAAAACTATCGTTAAGAACGAAACATCTCACCACAAAAACACACGAATAATAATTAGCTTTCAAAACGAACGAAGACAAAAATTATAGTAACCTTAATTACAATCTGTAAGCCTGATTGTCTCAAAAAATGCTCAGCTTTATAACATAGGTTTTGGTAAAGTAGCCACTCTGAGGTCTAGAATGCCCGAAATAAAATTGTATAAAGGTTACTTTTCTGAATAAACATGGTTTAGCACCTCTTTTTCCTGTGTAGTTATTAAGAAAGACTATAAGTTTGACCAAACAGTATTATTTGTAAGTTAACAATAAACAAAATTATGCGAAGCTCTCTCATATATGTGAGTATCACTCTCGTTTGTGAATGTAAACGTGACAACACTCTCGTTTAAAGCCGTTTAGATTGGAGGACATATTGGAAGGAAGAGCAAGCCTAAGAGTTCGGATGACGTTGGACGAGAGCCGTTTAGTATGATCTTTCCTAGGTAAACGATGCTATGAATATGGAACTGGTAGATTCAGTCAGGTGTAGCGCTCTCGATGACAATAACATGGCCAATACGAGTAAAACGGAGCAGCCAGTGATTGTGTCTGGTTCCGTTATGAAATTAGCAAGTCCAAACTCCAACCTTTGTGGAGCTTTCGATTACAAATTTCCCAGATATTAGGTCCTAATATTGATAAACTAATTGAAGAAAAACAAAGTAGGAAGTGTCAGGAAAGGTCCAGGTAATTTTGTTCTGCATGACTCTCTTCTAATTTGCAGAGCAAATTACATTATTGTGACGTTGAGCGCGGCACAAAACAAAGGAGCGTCGGGCCCGAACTGCTTCATGCCACATGCCTGGTCGCGAGTGGACAAAGACGTTCAAGGTTAGGTTGCCTCGCGCAACTGTTTGTGTGTACATGACAAACAACAATGGAAACGGCCACACAAAAGGAGCTTTCTCTAAAAATTTCGAGAAAGAATTGGTCACGTGGTCGCCGGCGTGCTGTAGAAGTCGAGAAAGGTCCGTGTGACATCAACCCCACTATAGATATAGGGAGACCAGGAAACAGCAGTGAGTGAGTTTTACGGTTAAAGACGTGATTCGACCCGTGTGTCAGAGAGTGCGAGACAGGTATGCGTGTGTGTCTTCGTGAAAGATACGTCGGTCGTCGTGAAGAAGATTCTAACGAGTTGTGATACCCCGACAGACTGTAGACCGTGTTAACGACGAGAAGAAAATTGCATTTGTGATAACATTTTAGAAGATAATTAAGTGATAGTAAAGTAACTGGATGTATTTGTCGTCTTTGATATGTTATGTTCTATTCCATTCTATTTACTATATTACCTCAATGTGCTTCACATAAACTAAACTTGTTATGTACTTTCTCGTAGCATACAGCCAACATGTAATAGCTTATAATCTGTGACCAAGTTGTGTAATTAAAACAGTCAACATTAATATTACAACCTCCAAGACGTTAGTTGTGTTATTAACACCAGGCACATTGATCCATCCCGCATGCCTCAAACTATCTTTTCTAAGTAGCAGTACAGAGCATGTCGAATTCGTTGTCACTGTGAGCTGACGTCACACCGCCACTACCTGTCCTCAGTAATTGGTAAGAGAGTTCAGTATCCCATACTTAAGTTCTCTCAAATAGGTTATATAAGTTCTTTCTTAGCTGCCGTCTCTTCCACCTTGTCATGTTATTGCCTGTTACATTTCCAATTTTCACAATACACAGTATGTGTTCTCCTGGCAGTAGAGCCGAGTATAAATTACGGTGAAACGTCGGCACACTTTTAACTGGCGCTTGACGCGGCCCAAACCGGAAGCTAATGAAGTGAAATCGCACATTCAGGCCTGCGAGAATGCGACATGCATATGTTGTTCAAATTTAGGGAGTGCATAACGTAATATGAGTTGGCTCCGCGATAACGTGTGAGGCTTAGATTCGGAGGTCCACTCATTTTAACCTTGGGTTTTTCATGGTTTTTCCTGGCTGATAAGGATCTGATTTCCCTTTCATTTCATTCATTTCCTTCTCATCTTTCAGATGTGCATCTGGATTTCATGGCATGTGCTGATCAGATGAAGTGGATGCTACTAAAGGAAAGGCTATTCCCGTGAACACAAGAGCGGTGCCTGGTTACAAGGGTCGTTCATCGCCCTCCAGTAGTGGGTCGGGTCTTTGAGATAAATATTAGGGACTTACGCGCGTTTCTGTACCCTGTCTATCAGCGGCCTGTAGCCAGTTACTCCTCTATTTCATATATTCCTCCGGGAGAAAGTTACCGGAACAAATCTGAGTTGTGCGGAAAGTGTCTCCGTCCATTGCACGGCCTAAACCCTAAGCACGTTCATTTATTGCTTTATTCATTCATTTATTTGTTTATTTATTTACTTATTTATTTATTTAAATAAATCAATTTTTCTACGTTTGGCAGATTCATTAGTTGAACTGAAATAACGTAATTCAAACAGATGGTCTTAGTCGTGTAGTTGAGCTGCTGTAACTTCTACAGAGGTAATTTATTGAAATGTGACCTTAGTTACGTGGTTGACTATATCTACCACTCAGTGTTTGTACTGTTGGTAGAACTCCAATCGAGGTGCTCCATATCCTATCCGATATTAACATGAAAATTAAGTGCAACTACAACACCAGCTGATACATTATATTGGAACCCCGACTTCCTGAAGCTACCTCATTTGGTACAATGTAACTTGCTTTTCTAAGTTACGTATGTCTTATCCTCATAGGCTTTATGCAGAAATAAGAACAAAACGCGTGCGCAAATATAATTAGGTGAATACTTTATTGCAGTGAGTTGCATGTTTCTTAAACATGTTCTTCGTTTTCTCGGAGGAAGTTCCTGGTAACCAATTTTCTGTAAATCGATTCATCTTCAGCTTACGTAACACTATGCACATCTTACCTGACCTCTACTGAGGACTGAACTCTGTGCAGTTCGCTTGCTGCTTACAACCACAACAAATGTATTGGATATAACCAACCTCATTAATTTCTGCCTTATCTTGTGGGCTTTAATTATATGGGAGCTTCAGCTGTTCACAAGTCTTCCCGTCGTGTCCCGGGTCAAAGGGTCATTTTCCTCTTGCTAGGGCCTACAGTAATTTTAATTTATTGATGTACATGCATTATCGGTCGTCCTGGTGGCGACTTTGGTAACTTTCTGTCTTGTCTGCTGCGTGAGCCGCGTTGGAATCCCCCTCCCCCCAAAAAAGCGTTACATTCACATGGTTTTCTCTACCCATTCTTCAACAAACTACACAAAACGTAATATTCTACTCGTATTGTGTACTTCATGTTAATCGTGATAAACACTTGTAGAAATGCTTTTATCACGTATTTCACTGTATATACTACAATGGGAATAAGGAAATAACAGTACATAAGTGATATTCAAATGTTTTACAGCTGGTCGCTATGTGATGCCTTTGAAATTCGATCTATTGCAAGACTAAGAGAACAGAAAAAGAACAACGTGTGGTAATTTAATCAAAATCGTTAAAGCCATTTTTAATAAAATCAAAGGTTTCATATAAAGGATACTTTGGGATGGAGTATTTTTAAGAAAAATTCGTTGCATCGTTTAAATATCAACTTAACCGCCTATACGTTTTTAAGTTAAGATGTTCACAGACAAACGCGCATGCGCGCTTGCATGCACGCGCAAACTCTCACCCCCACACAGACGTTTCTTCTAAACCTCCTTTTTTATTTCGGGAGTGTCAAAACATGTATTTCCGTTCAGCGTGTTGGGTGGAAAATAATGCTTTTACTGTAATTACGTAGAAGATAAAGTAAAATTTTCTGTAGAAACAATACAGAGCACAGTATGTACCGAACAACCTTTATTTTATGAGGCGACATTGGAAGCCTTTGTATTGTTGATATAGTATTTTTATATTTTCACGTCTTAAACTACGTAGTTTGGTGAAGCTATGGTATTATGTTTACTTTTCCTTAGCTATAGCTTGCTATTAACAAATATCTGTTTGTAATATAAACAGTTGAATTTTCTTTTTGCTTGTTTTGATCATACTGTTTAATCAGACATAATTTCTGCTACACCGCTTATGAGTAGTGTAACTATTCATGTAAATTGGTAAAAAATATACTGGGTGTAAATGAATAACAACGTACGAATTTTACTGGTAATAGACGGTTCATAGACAGTTGGAGTTAGAAAACCTGGGATCACACGAATACAAATTTCAGAGTTGTGTCTTAAAACGGCTAGGGTGTATACAGGTCTACTTCAACTATAAGATATAATGAGTATACAAGTGGATGAATTCAAGGCTATGTATTTTGTGTACTCGCAATGTTGCGAGGATGGTAAATATGTATAACAAGTATTAAAATGGCCGTTAGGATTCGAACCCCAAATTTTAATGCTGTGCACCTTCATCATCCTCGCAACATAGGCGTTACGCTAAACATAGGATGCAAATTCCTCATTTGCTTTCTCATTATACCTTATAGTTGAAGTGCATGTGGTCAGTGGCGTGTAGAAGCTCTAACAATTTTAAGGCACAACTGTGAAATTTGTATTCTTACACCATTGGTTTCATATCTCAAATTGATTGTCAATGAACCATCTAATACCACTAAAATTCGCCAGGATTATGTTCTTCTTCATCTGATTATCCTCCCCGTATGGAGAACTGACACCTCTAGGACTTACAAGCCAGTGCTTAGGGTCAGGTGCCTGTTTGGGAGCACAGGAATATATGGGCCGGACAGAGTGAAGATCTGGAGGCGGATGGTCAACCAAGTACCAGGTATGAGAGTGATGAAGAGAATGATATGAAATGCAGGCGAAATAGATGCACGGAAAGTTGTTGGAGTGAGTGCCAGGGGAATCCGGAGAAAAGCCGCCCAGATGCCGCTTCGTCTACCACGAATACCACAAGCGAGTCCCTGGAATCGAACCCGGGCCGCCTTGGTGGTAGGAGAACGGTCTAACCGCTCGCCATGACGCCACCTGGATTATTTATTTACACCATGTATGTGTTAATTTGTAATGAGCAGGAAAAGCAGTGTCAGTGTTTCACATAAAATTTCATTCTTTATGCACTGTTAGTGCGCTGAACGCAGTTGCTTTTAAGTTTTTCGTTTTAGAATTCCGCGTTAACTAAACATTATCTCCTATTTAACAATGGTATTAGTGTTTTAATAGACATTGTAGCTAATTATCTTATTATTTAAAATGGCCGCGTATATTGATGTGTCACTTTTGTGTACCTTTCTCTGCTGCTCTTCAACAAATTGTTCTTGAAAACCTTATTCTTCGTCATCTCATCAACATCACGTTACTCAGATAAACAGTTGTAGAAATAGCTTGATTGTATATTTCCTCCTAGGTACAATTTGAATACGAGAATAAGGAATGCTTAAGCGACAGTCAAATAGTTTAAATCAGGCATGGGCAAAATCGTCTCAACTGAGACACTCCATTGAAACACGTACTTGCCTCACCCCACCGGCCATCTCTCCCCTTAACTGTTGTTCAGCTTCCGACACGCGTCATTCAGTGGCGAGTATGACTGTTTCATGAAGACT
Source organism: Tenodera sinensis (assembly GCA_030765045.1). Taxonomy (NCBI): domain Eukaryota; kingdom Metazoa; phylum Arthropoda; class Insecta; order Mantodea; family Mantidae; genus Tenodera; species Tenodera sinensis. The sequence goes on along the minus strand of CM060965.1, from coordinate 99,557,131 downwards.
AGTAGAGACAATTTATTGTAAGTTACAAAAGCAGGAAAGTTTGCTGTTTAACACGCGGATTTAAATTTGAAAATATAAAGGGTTACAACATCAAACACCACTTTGATCAGAAGCATAAATCAAACTTACAGGTATTTGTTTAAAATTTCAAAAGGTACTTTTTGAATACTCTTATTTATAAACATATAAAAGGAACGACATGATTCCACTTTTTAGGGCTTTAGTTTCTTATTAGTTTATGTAATATGAGCTTTCGTATTTTGTGTTTCAAAGTTTAAACATAAAATGAAGCTTAAAACCAAAGAATTTACTATGCTGATCAAATAGTTTTAAAATATAAATAGCAATGGAACTTGACTGCTTTATTCATTGTGAAAGAGAAACACTTTAGTATATTAATCATAAGGCAGCGTAAGAATATTATACGTGCATCAGATCAATGAAGGGTATAAACTTCAAGATTATTTAATTTGCTAGTAATATATATATGTTTAATGTAAACAAAATGGTTAATAACAACGTAGGAATTATTACTGAAAGTTCAATCGCTACCTCCCTTCTCGTGCCCATACGTATTTTAAATGCTGGTGAGCATATGATAGCTTTGAAGTTCTGTTCTTTTTGCATGGCCAGGAGGGGAACCCTACCCCCCCCCCCAAAAAGAGCTATTTTCTATTTAAGAAAAGTACACTGTTGAGAATTCAAAAACTGAAACCAATAACAAGGCATAAAGGAAATATATTGAGATGGTTAACCCCCTCAAAAATGCATTGGTCATTAAATATGAGCTTTAACGAGATCTACACCTTTGGGCCCTAAGATATTGTCTATTTCTTACGATTTACCAGTTGAGCAAAGCCCTGTGGTGAAGAGGACTTCAGCGGCTATACCCCCAAAAAACGCAGGATATAAATTACATATATCGTGAAAATATCTTAATCACAAGGTATTTTAATTGAAATCGCTACGTATATTTTGAGAATATCTAAATGTTCGAAAAGGGCAGTTTAAGGGGGAGAATTTTCTTGAAGATATTCATGTAGGATGGGGAACTTAAATACCACGTGTGGCATTTGGAATTCTTTTGGAATTAACACACACAGACGCACACACGCACGCACGCACGCACACACACACACACACACACACACACTTACACAGACACACACACACACACAGGCACACACACCACAAGGAACATTTTAAAAGATGTTTGTTTTTGTGATTCAGAAAGTCTCAAATCGAGAATTTCGCATTTTTGGATGCAATGCAGTGCACCTACCATCTAAATGGCAGAGAAAGTAAAAAAGTAAGGAAAAAATTTCACACAGTTAAAAACATTTCTTGGAGCCTCTAAGAGTAAAGTTATTTTGTGAGTCAGATAAGATACCTATGCATAGTAAATTTAGATTAGAGGTGCGAACAATCCCCTACAATGCTTTGTAATGCATGGAAGTATTATTGAAGCCAGATTTATTTTATAACTTGTTACACTGCAACCGAGTGGTCAGTGTTCTGGTTTGTCAAAGCAAAGATGACGGGTTTGATTTTCGGCTGGGGCGAAGAATTTTTCTTTAGCAAGGATCATTCCCCATACCCTATAGAGTCAACATGTGACAGACTGACCCCTCTCACTTCCTAGAGTCCAAACTCCGCAACCTTTTTTGTTTCCTGTATGTAGGTGCGCTCCCTATTAACAAGTAACAGCATATGAAACGATGGTGCTCTGGTTTTTGCGGCCTTCTTCTTTGTGTTCTAAGCTATTGTTACACAGTGAAGGCTCTGGCTCAAGGAGCAAAATGTGGTAATATAAACAATAGAAATAATAGAATAATTTAGTATAAAACAATAACGTCAAACAAGAATAATAACAATAACTAAAAATAATAATAAAATACAACATTAATAAGAAACAAAGCAATGCCAATCAAATACTACGCGTCCTCATGCTTGCATGGATTTTATTACAATTATTTACAATTTGTAATCCGTAATGTTAGACAATAGGAGCATAAACAGGAATGAGTTTATTCTCTGGAAAATAAAATCTAGTAAATGAAGTGGAAAATATTCTAAGACTATTCCTCTATTATCATACGCTGCACACGCAAGTTGAAGCCTGGGCATTTCCTCTGTCGCTCGCTCTCTTACCACGAAAACAAGGTTCAGACACGCCACTGACTGGATTTACCACTGTTATTTCTGCAACTCTTAACGCACAAATCCAAGGGCCGGCTGGAGTGAGCCAGCTGGTCTATACCAGGTGAGTCCGCCGCGCCTTATTTTTTTGGAAGGTAGGCCACCCATCTAACGGCATGTGCGCCTTAGTCCAGTTTTGCGCATACTAAAATGTATTGCTTAACGTTCTTAAAGAGAGGAATGCGCAAAGTTGAGAGCAACAGCGGTTTAAGGGACAGAACGTACTCCTCGCTAAAGTACACCTCAAAAACATACGACTCGTTTAATGAGAGCGAATTCCGGTTTCCAGCCGATTTTACAAACTTTTTATTAGAGTATATATAGCAACGTAATTCAGTAAACGCCTCGGAAAAATAGGACCTATGATATGGGCACACTAACAACGTCAGCTAAAAAGAAAATGGTGGATTCTTATACTTAGAGCAGGGGTTGGCTGCCAAATATTACGAAAAATTTAGACACGCCTCATCCATCATGAACCGTACAGTCAAAACGGACATATTATTAAATAACAGTTTATTTACATTTTTGAGTGAACTACGCCTCGTGCATTAATATGCATAACATCATTTGCCATTTAAGTAATAATATTAAAATGCCCAGCAAATGCTGAAATCTATCTTAACAGGCTATATTGAGCCCGAAAACTCGCGAGGTGGCAATGCCAGGCACGCAAGTCCTACTATTGAACGCGGTAGGCGCTTCCAGTTGGGTCTCGAAATAGCTGAATAGGATTGTGACGGTTCCTCTGCGCTAAGCCCCAATGTCATAGGTTCGAGTCTCAGTAGTGTAAATATTTTTTTTTTTTTTTTTTTTTTTTTTTTTTTTTTTTTTTTTTTATGTTCATCAAAACTTGGAAACCGAATTCACAATAATCTAATGATAAAGTCCCTGAGCGTTTAGGACATTATAATTTAAATCGTTTTCGGTTGTCTGCATTTTGTAATTGAACAGATGTAATTACTTCTGCGCCATTGGACTGGCATGATGTATTCTGTTGTGAATGCCGACCCCTGCGTTCTCCACACGTATGCTGTCGCACAATATTTTGTGCCAGTTTTTCATTATGTATTCGACAGACGAGTACGTAGATATGCTTCTGATATCCAAATAGGAGACAACCAACAGCAAACACCTTCCGGAATGTTGAAAGGCGTCTGCGTGTAACAGCATCACTTGCAAGAATGCCTCCTCATAGACACGCACCAGCAACATCGGGGGTTAATGCAGAAGCAGTTTTGAATGCCACCCAGAACAATCCGCATACTAGTACACGGGTAGCTGCTCGTGAATGGTTGCTGGAGCGAGTAGCAGGTGATGTGGGATTCGCATCCCGGATATTGTTTTCTGACGAATCAAGATTCCACAACAATGGAACTGGAAATCGTCACAATATGCGCTATTGGAGTGTTGATAATCCTCATTGGGTAAGGGAGGCAGCATTCTAAGAGAAGTGGGGTGTAAATGTTTGTTGTGGAATCTTGGGAGACCACCTTGTTGAACCATTATTCTTCGAGGGGAATGTAACACGAGCACGCTACCTGGAATTCCTCTACAGCTCACCCCTTATTATTAGGGAATGTGTCACTGCAGCAGCGAATGACGATGTGGTTTCAACACGATGGCACTCCTCCGTATCGGTCGAGGATCGTCTGCAATCATTTGAATGCTGCACATCCTGGTTATTGGATAGGAAGACAAGGACCAGTATCCTGGCCTGGCAGATCACCTGATCTGACACACCTGGTCTTCTTTCTCTGGGTTTATTTAAAAGAACGCATTTATGCAGAGGAGCTGGACAATCCAGAAACCCTTCCTCAGCGTATTACAGTGGCTTGTAGATCTGTTCAACCCTGTGTATAAATGATCCTTATTTTAATTGCACTTACCTATAGGTATGCTTAAACAACTACCTAATTGTAGTTCACCATTAAAGAAACATCAAACAATGTCATTAAACATAATAATTTACAAATAATTACCGTTTTGAGAGTAATAATTTGTAAATTGTGAGGATTGCACGGTAAAAGAATTAGTACATGCAGGTGATTCGAACCACCTTCACAGCAAACAGATTACTTCGGAGTCTTGCGCTCGTTCCAACTGAGCAACCTAGTAACGTGTGAGGTAAGCATTCCGTTTAAGATGTAATATTCGCTGGTTCCAATGAACATTTGCAGAAGTGCAAACATCAGCTGTCTAATTACGAATATATTAAAAGGCGATGTGATAACATCTATATTAGCACATTTCATCGAGTGTTAAACATCCATGTTAAATACGCGGGTAGAACCTGGTAATGGGGTCAATGTTTTCATGTTGGAGTATAAAATGCGGATTGCATAAAACTCGAGAATAAGGGGCAGCTGACTCACCTGGAATATAATACTTTTACTATATGCAACAAAAATAAACTCCATAATAAGATTGGCTGACTTCCTGTTGTGACTAGATCTGAACCACGGATCTCATTTCACTAGCCGCCGCTGAAAATTTTCAGCTGCTGTCATCCTCCAAGAGGATGAAAAATAGGAAGCTTCGATTAGACTTGGTGGAAACTTGACTGATTAAAACGACACGTCGGCGAGTCGCATTATTGACTCGAATCAGCCATTGTGATCGGGGCAAAGGTCATCGCAGATGATTTGCTCACTTCTCTCCCCCTGCGTGGTGTCTAATAAGGGTGAATGGTCCGCTAGACTTCGAGCTTCATTAACGTGCCAGATTATTCGCTGTGGCTGAGGGAACTCTTAATGACACAGAACGTTGGAAGTCCCCTTTTCTTGATGTGTATCTGCAGCTTGGTGACTGTGACGCATGTGCCTAAACTACTTGTAACAAATACAGATACATATCTAACAAAGTTGAGGGCAGTGATAGGTAGGTCTCATATCACTGATAACTAGTGAGAGTTAGAGCTACGGGATTACGAAAATGAAAATGAAAAAAGGTAATTCGGACATGTTTTACAACATGCCCAGGCTGTTTAGGGACAGTCCCTCTTCAGCCTCGTCTTGGTATTATTGTTTGTCGTGTGGGAGAATCTTCCTGGCGTGTGTGTGTAATGTTTTGATTGTACTTGCTGAATACATTTATACTCAGAATAGGGGACCGTAATTGAACTTCATTTCTTATTCTTATTTATTTATTTATTTTTACAAGCTATCATCCAGTTTCCAGGAATTTTCTGTTTCTGTTTACGATATTTTTCTATCCTACTATTGTCCTTTCAGGTTACTCTTCTCCAAGGCAGTCCTCATTATTTCATTCCACGTCAAACATGATCCTTCATGTTCATTCCTGCTAGGCGCAGTCCAATTGACGATATCCTTCATAGCCTGCTCCTCTCATCCGACGTTCAGATACCATTTCATTCCATCAAAAACAACTTGCCTATGCATCGATTTAATTTCTTTTTCTCCAACATCTTCTTCTTCTGCACTTCGTAGTTTAGGCAAACCGAGTACTTCGATTCATAGCATGTATATCAATCTTTTCTTGGGTCTTCCTGTGACTCTGAATATTCATGTTCTTCCTGATGTACCAATTTAGGAAACCTTGTTTGATCCATTGTGGGTAGATGTTGTTTCTAGTTATTTCTCTACTGTTGAATTTTATGTGTATAGAAAATATATAGAGTTCATTTCTGATATCTTTATTTCGTATTTTACCTAATCTTGTGCAGTCTTTGGTTCTTCTTAGAAAGGTCATTTCTGCACTCTTAAGTCCTGTTTTTTATTTTCATATCTATGATCCAAGTTTCATTGCCATGTAAAAGTAAGGGAACAGCCATTGTTTTATGTAATTTCACTCTTTTTTCCTTACTTGTTTTTCGTTTTAATGTTCTGTGAATTGTGCCGCATATGTTGAAGTTTCGACAATTTTGTATAAGTATCTCTTTGTGTTTCTTGACCTAGAGTGAATTCGCAACCTAGATATGTACAGTGCGAGACTTGTTCAATGGCTTTATCATCTATTACTATTTTCGATCTTACCGGTCATTTCATTTCTTATGTATATATTTCTTATATGCTGTATTCTAGACATTCTTAAGCTTCATTACAGCTCATTCCTTTGCGTTTTACATGATTTCTTCCCGTATTTTTTTTACTCATTATCCAATTCTCTGCACCATATGTAGCACTACTTTAGCATAGCTTTTAAATTGCTCTATTTTGCAATATAACTCCCCCGCGACACAATAGCCCATCTGGGCCAAGGCCTACAGCGCGACCGCAGCGTCTCTCGCTTCTGCCCACCACATCCGTCATGGGTGAGATGGAGTACAGGAGGTGTGACGTGGCCAGCGCCCCGGTGCCTCCCGGCTGGTTATGCGGTCTTCACGACCAGAAGCCGCTACTTTACAATCAAGTAGTTCTTCAATTGGCTCCTCAGGGACCTAACGAGGCTGAGTGCACCCCGGACCAGATCTCCCAGAGGGAGAAAATCCTCACACGGTACCGGGAATTGAACCCGTGTCCCCCACTACTATCGCCGAAGAAGACTACCACTTTGCATTATTCAAGATCTAATTTATTTCCTAGCCCGATTCACTCTGTGATTAGTATCCTTTGGAGGATTCACATTTGTCTATAAGAGAACGAATATATTTAAAATTTTAACAGTAAATTAAATATTCTGAATTCACCCTTTTTAATGATTTATATTTATCCAGCAGTCACTATGTTACCCATGTAAAATTTATGAACCTTATGTTCATTTTCTCAGAAATCATTACAACCATAAGCTAGGAATTTGACAACGTTTGAACCCTTGTTTTATTTGTAGGTAGTCCTGAGTACTAGAGACCAGAATGAGGATGTGACATTGATAAATTTGGTCGTTTTATCGAGCGGTGTACTAAACCACATTGAATAACTCACCACTACGCTTGCAGTTCTGATTGATTCAGTACTGTATACAAACCATTAACTTAAAACTACAACGCAAGAATTCGCTTCATTCCTCCTTATATGGCTACAACCAAGTGCAAAAGCGTACTTAACCATCTATTGGTCCCAAGGATTGCATGCCTATTCATTACCAACAAATAAGTCAAATGCCTTCTTAACAGATCAAACTTTCCTTCCTTCTACAACTGGAACTCAACTGAAGAACTTTGTGAGGTTTAACATGTATTAGAGAACGAAACTATCGGCAAGTAGCAACTGTCACTCAATCCAAGGCCGCTGATCTCTCAGTCTAAACTTATTTTACCTAGAGGCATGCCAATGTATTTTAGAAGCATTTGGGATGATTATAATACTTTCACGTCGGCCACCAGCAAAGAAGAATAAAGTTCAGCCACCTCATACGACAACGACGCTATGCAATATGCGATATAGGTGGCTTAGAAAACCACTGTGTAACATATTTCTCCAAGTTCCAAGAAAAGGTGCCGGGAATTCCCGAGTATAAGCGAACCGACACAAGTTGAGTCAATTGTCAGAGTAAACAGTCGAGTGAAAATTGTGTTGGTTGTATTCGTTTTTATTGGCACCAGTTGCTACCCACGTAATTAATGAAAATAAAATGATAAAAGGTAACTGGACTTAACAGGTTGTTACAATACAATAATACTACTTCAGTTTATTTTACTTCCTATCATAAACATATGTCAATTAGCGTAAATATACATTGCGGCTATAAAAAAGTAATGTATGTAAACGAATATGTGTGCGTGCGTGCGTGTGCGTGCGTGCGTGCGTGCGTGCGCGCGCGCGTGTGTGTGTGTGTGTGTGTGTGTGTGTGTGTGTGTGTGTGTGTGTGTGTGTGTGTGTGTGTGTGTGTGTGTGTGTGTATTTGATATTATTCTTCCCCATTAAAATCATTGTTTTTCCCAATGAATATATACTATAAGACAACAACAATTTTCAAATTATATTTCGAATTTCTTTCAATTCATGTCACTATCTTTCACTTAAACAATACAATGGAATATTTTTGATCCCTCGTTGACTTCCCAGTGTCCGTTGTATTCATATCAAATTTTCCATTCTTCTGATGAACACTGTCAAGCAATATTTTTGGCACGATTCGGACAAAATTTAGGACATTTGAATGTTAGAGCTTCCTTAACATGAGAGCTACCCTATACCTTTAAATAACTTCCACAACCTCTTATAAACAAAATCAATGCTGTTTGAACTATACGGGGGAAAGTGTACACACCACACAATAGGAGAATGCTTACTTTATAGAACTAAACGAGAATACCAGGCTACCTTAGAGATTCCAACTGCTTTACCAAATCATCTTTGAACCCCATGTGAAGAAAGCTGCAACTTTCATTTAAATAAACCAATCATGTAGCAATTTAGCTATACAACTGGTAAAAATGTTACGGAAAATTATGACTTTAAGAAACGGAATCTATCTTGATTTTCAATCTTAGTGTACCTTTTAATTTTGAAAAACTCTTATCTGTCCTAGACGTGTAAACCTTCGCCACTTGACCTATTTGATCTGCACAAACCGTCTTAACCAAGATGGTAGACTTGATATCCGGCAACCACCCACTCTGATCCTTGAGAGTTATAAGTTTCTCAAAAAATTACCCGACCAAAATTGTCAACCCTTGCATACAAACATAGGTCATTTGCCCAATATAGATAACATCTAGAACACTTGCATTTTGTGATCCAAGAAGCGTTGGTCACTTGCTTTTAGAAGACAATACAAAAGTTACACACTGTTGCACATATTTTAAAAGTTACAACATTTCAAAGCCGTCACATAGTGACACGCAAGTTATAAATCTGAGTATTCCTTTAGCTACCATACCTATCCTAAAATGAAATGTGTACATGTGAACTAAAGGTTTTTCTGAACGAGAAGAGTCTAGAGTGAGTGAGTAGTGGGGTTTAGGGGCCCGTCGACAACTAGGTCATTAGGGCCCGAGAAGAGTCTAGAATAATACTATTTTGTAATAATAGTTTGCATAAGAATGGGTAGAGAAATTTGTGTGAGGCAACACATCTGATTTTTATTTTTTGTACTGCGTAGTTAGAGTAAGTAGGAGAAGTATTCTAAAAATACGATAAGAGTTATCCTGAAATACATGTTTTGAGACTTCCTGAAACCATAAGCATTTTTAGAAAAAGGCATGTGTGTTGTGTGTGGTGTGTGTGTGTGTGTGTGTGTGTGTGTGTGTGTGTGTGTGTGTGTGTGTGTGTGTGTGTTCGCGCGCACGCCTGTGAATAGCATAGCTCAAAAATGAAAAGCCGGTTGAGTACCAAATTTAATATGTAAGTACAACATCTTCCAAGGGTGTGACACGATTTCCAAGAATCTTCAAGAAACAGTTTCGAAATTGTTTATTTTCCCACAAATGCCTGCAGCAATTTTGATTAATGTACGAGGTTTCAGATATTTCTATGAGAAATGAAATGTATGTTTTGAATTTTCTGGAAATGGCCCCTGAAGTCCTCTTCATTCTGGATGACTTTTGAATAACTGGTAAACCGTGAGAGAGAGACTTATAAAACATACAATTTGTGTCAAATACACTTTTTTGTGAAGCGCACAATTTCCAAGATATTGCTTCTTATTTGTTTTAATTTTCCATTACGTATGCTTTTTCTCAAATGGGTAGTCGTTATTCATTTTTTATGCAAAGGGAGCCGTTACATAACGATCAAACCTTAAAACATTTGACTATTCCTTACTCCTGCTGTATATTCCCATTGTACCTACAAGGAGACAAATACTTAAACACTTTCTGCCAACGTTTATCTCGGTGAATAAAATAAAATAAGCTTTTTAAAGAATAATGGGCACAAGAGTGCACAGAAAGTCAAGACACATATTTTGTATTTCGTTTTTGATGTTTATGCAGCCGGCTTTGATTTCGGGAAAAAATTCTGTATCTCCTCAGTCCTTGACTTTAAGTAAAACGTCTGGTTTTATCATTAACATTCATGCTTCCTTCCTCTAATTAGAATTCAGGCCGCAGCACGCAGGCCACTAGGCTTCAGAGACAATGAGGGTATATACTGTTCATTTCATTTAGTTGATTTGAGGACGTTCACTTTATCTCCAATCTTTATGTATGCTAACAGAAGTTTCAATCAACTTATCAACAGCCTTCGTCATCTTGGGATTTCCTGCGCTTTGTGATGTTTACTAACAAAGTTTGCATACCATAACTTCAGCTGACTTACTTACCTGTGGGATTGTTATGCATGAAAATCTGAATTGAAGGAATTAGGGGCATGTACCACATTTTCCTCAAATAATTAAATCACTAAGAATGTTTAAAATACAGTTAAAGCTATATTATATTCTAAGCAAAATACAGAAATAGACGTAATATTTTTTTGGTGTGAGATATTTCCGAGACGCTCTCCCAATATTAAAACAATAAAAAATTTCGTGTGAACATGGATCTAAAAATTGTCTGTGAGAGATGATTAAAGCATTTGCTCCTTCATTGGCATCAGTAAAAATTAATTGAATTAAACTGTTCTTTGCTAATGTTTGATTGTTTTGTTTGGTTGTTTTGCTGTAGAGAAAAAAATTGAATTGTGTTCCATTACTGATTGTTGTAGAGCACAGAAGGCTAGTAGAAAACGTTATCGATATGCTTGGCCTTGCAGATGTGAATAAATCAAGAACACGTGAGGTTCATGCAGAAATATATTCCAAGAAGGACTTAAGTTGTTCGCGAAGATTCTCACAAATTTACCAACGCGACAGAGAGAGAACGAGAGAGAGAGAGAGAGAGAGAGAGAGAGAGAGAGAGAGAGAAAGTGTTGATGTTGGGAAACTAAGAAAGATACCAAGCATTGACACAGACCATCGGATAGCAAAAGACATATTGCAATGTCACATAAATATCTGGAGAAGTTTGAATTAAAATCTTCTGTACCCCTATTCACCTTCAGCGCGTAAGGATTAAATTTAACTGACTTTGAGTCAAGGACTCTCTGCAATCACATGTCACAGAATTGTGCTATGTTTATGAATTTATCATGCGCCTTTTCACTGATGAGGCTGGGTTTATTCGTGACGATATCCTCAATTTGCATAGTACTCCTAACTAGTTCTGCGAAAACTTTGATGACGCACGACAGGACAGACATCAATAGAGCTTCTACTCAAATGTTTGGGGTAGAATCATGTATGGTCACCTTAATGATCTCTATTTCTTTCCACCGCGTCTGAATGCAGATACACAGCTACAGCTTCTTAGAAAACTGTAATTAATTAATGACGTGCTTCTGGATGTCAGTCAATGAATATGGTTTTTTTATGATAGTGCACCAGCTCATTTCAGTCCGGTGGTATGTAATTTCATCAGTGATATATTTCTAGGTAAGTAGACGGTTGAGAGATATTGAGTGGCCTGCTCGATCTCCTGATTTGAATCTGATGGATTTCTTCATCTGGGTAATTTAAAGTACTTGATTTATGCAACTCCTCTGCTGCTCCGAGAGAGCTGTTCACACTGGATTTTACCAAATGCGAAACACTCATTTTTCTAGTTTCCATACCTTGAAGTAAAGATAATTCCTTTTTGTTATGAAATGAGAAGCTCTATCTCTACTGTTTCATTCACATATGAAACCACAATATTTAGTGTAGCCTAATTGGAGTGAAGTTAATAATGCAATTACTTTGAAGTCTGCAGATATTTTCCATTTATACGCGTTGTAATGAATCGAGGAGTTTCGTATGTGCGGAATAACTAATAGGAATTGACGGCAGCTGAATGCCATTACGGAGCAATGCAGCTTTGAGACTTAATTCTGAAGCATCTATAAACAATCATCTCTGATCGAAATCGTGATTAATGTTCAGAGCACTCAAAAAGCTACTAACATCACTGCAATACACTAAATAGCCTTTCTCACAAAAATATTTCTCAATATCTTCTTGACGGTCACGAAAAAAGTCACTTTCACATTTTCGGCAAGATTGTTCCAATCTGGACGCTTGGTTTTAGAAAGTTCCAGGTCTCTGACTATATCAATTAATTCACTCTGGCTAATTTTGTGATGTTCAGATTTAATATCAGGTACAAAGTATGGATCTCCAGATGTTGATGTTTATGGTCTTCTGAGTTAGCTCCAGCCAAATAATTGAAATAGCAAAAGGCATCGAAGGTCTCCTGTGATTTGCTCAATCCAGAAGATTGGGCAAAGTTGCTAAGTCTTACAACAGATATACTGAGCTCAACTCTTACCCTGGGCTCCTAATTTGCAGAATTCAGCAAAATAAAGGCTGTAAGGAATTTTACAGCACGTCACAAACTTTGTTGTAGCATTTTAAAGTGAAGGTTTTACTCGAGTTTTAATAATGTAGTAAATCACATCTGACCCCAAACACTGCTCACGCACAGAAGAGAGCGACTGTAAATGAACTCTTGTTTTTCTGTTTATAAAAAGGCATGTCTGTTAATACTTTGGCAAAGTCATGAAGCCCATCGGCGAGAATGTGAAGCTGTCCAGTTGTTTACGTTACCTCATCGCACAAACACGGTGAGACAATGTGTGTGTAGTCTGTTCAGATGCAATCATAAATGTTCGGGGCAGTAATGTCTCATATATCGGCAGGCGCGAGAGATCATCTATTCGTGTTTTATCACTAATTATATGCCAGGTTACTATTATTTCGCTGTTGTAATAAACAAGAAAAGCAGCGATCGTAGTGCTCGACAGCCAAGGTCAATACGCCTCGTCACTTTGCCAAGTAGTACTCACAATAAAAAAAAACAAAAAAAAAACCCCTAAGACAAGACCGGCACATCCATTCAAGTGGGTTTATTCATTCTCTATATCCTTCTACATTCTTATGGAGTTACAACCTCCTGTCATCATTAATGTGCCATACTATAAGTAGCAACTGGCAACTTTCAGTAACATTGTCGTCATAAGGGGTACTCAATTAATTAAAAATTGTATACACTGTTCTTGTGACCGCAAGTGGGTTCCTCAGTGCTATTACGCATCTTTGCTTCGGCAATGAAGAAATGTCAGGACGTTTTACACAAACTGTAGTGTCCCCCGTATTATCAGTGTCCCCAGCATTATTTATTTCAAGTAGGAAACAGAGACGTTACCCCTACCATAAATTTATATGACGTCACTTGCGCAGATCCTAGCAAGAGCATTCGCCACGTCCAGGAAATACACCAGTACTTCCGTTAAAACAACATTAGCGGCATTCTTCAAAGCTCTCCTTCGGCGGGTCTTATGTTTGATGGCATCATAAGTTGTCTCTGAGGTAGAGACATGGTTAAGATAAAATTATACGACATGCTCCATGCCGTGTAAATTTGTGAACTGAAGTAAAAGAGTAACTAAGAAACAATGGATGTCGGGTTTACAAACTTTGAATGACATAGAAGATTAAAATATAAAGGAGAAAACAACATAATTAAAGTGATACATGAAGAACAGAGGAGGGAGAAGGAGCCAGGTGATGAGATGGAAAATAGAAAGCAGGATGGGGCAGTGGAATTGTGGATAGCAGCACGAGAGAGGAGTGATCAGATGGACGTTGAGATGAGGAAGAAGCACTGGATTGGAGGAGATTGGAGTATTGTTGGCAGTGTGGAAAAGGAGTCGGAAGATGGATGAAAGGGGAAGAGGAAGAGAGGCGTTTTAGTGGAAGTAAAGTGTAATCTAAAGGGGAAGACAGTGTTTAAGCATAAGAGATAAGTGTTACTAAAGGGAGGTGGTAAAATAATAATGAATTAAGGTAATTAAAGGAAAGTGAAGTACTGAACAATTTAAATTGGGGTTCATAAAAACCGATAAAAGTGAAAATCTACCGTTTAATAAATTATAAAGATTGTTATAGTGATAAGTTGTTAAGATGGCCGGTTATGTCTGATAATCGTAAAATTTTAAGAAGGAAGAGAAGCATTTAATGAATAATATTGGTAATCAGTAACGAATATCCTCAAGGTACTAATATATTGGTAATAAATTACATATAAGGATAATAAATTCAAATTAAATGGTGCAATTAAGTCTATAATAACAAAGAACTAGTCTATCTTTGGAAAGTGCTAAACATTGCAATTCAACTTATACATTACATAGCTAACGCCTTTTGACTCTGCTGCTTATCATTAGTTAGGGGTTAGGTTAATATAAATGAAAGGGGAATATATAGGATGTAAATGAATAATACCGCAAGAATTTTTCTGGTAATTGTAGCAGTCTTTTGTATAGCGCTTATGATATACAAAAGATGTCAAAGTTACAAAATCCGTTAATAGCAAAGGGTTAAGAATATTGTACCACAGGTGAAGTTGAGGCCAGTCGGGAAAGGCATTACCGAGGGTCATTAGCGAACGTCCCCAAACATTAAGGTAAACGAGATACAATTAGTTTTGGCAAGGTCTTCAACATAAAGAAAAGGAGCCTGCTATTGTATTTTAGAAAGTATCGGAAACCCGAGGGGTTTCGCCACAGGGCAAAGTCTTCACTTAATGAAGTGAGGGCCATTACAGATGTTTGGGAAGCTAAAAGGATATAATGACTGAGGGAGAGTAGGAGAGAGACATCGTTACGAGGGAGATATTGTTGAGGACACAGAGTAGCTGAGGACATCTACCGTCAGTGATTATAACCAAATAGTTGTTGTTAACGCCACCAGATGCGTTTTTGTTCTTGCTTTGTTTTTTGTAAAAATAAAGAGAGTTTAAGTATGGAGACCTAGCTGTTTGTGTACGTTATTTATACTACGACATACTGGTGCCGAAACCTAATTACTGTTCGAATCACGGATCACTACATCACGAAACGAAACATATTGAAGATTTCAAGCAGAAAATACTAAGTTAAAGTGGCAGTGAAGTGCAGATTACTTGAAATAAGACACGGAACCTCACAACGCCACACGACGACACCATTTCAACACAACGGATAAGTACAACATTCCATTGTATACGGGTTGATTTGCATAACGCAGCAGCATGTTTGCAATAACACTTGCTACATTACTTTCATTGATTTGGTAGAATTGTGTATTATGTATGCTTGATAACCTCATCAGTTTCGAGTAGCCATTTTTTTTTGCCATTGCCAACGCCATCTGGTTGCCTCTTGGAATAGCACAGAGTACAGCTGTTCTTTCAAGCTCGCCCCATCTCTCCAGCCATAAATCAAGACAAATCCACTTAGCTAACAGACCTATTCTTATTCACATAATGACGGACAAAGAACAAGAACTTAAGAAACTTAAACGAAAACGTACCACTCAGCGCAATAATTGTACACGGTTTGCAACATCTTTAAATGGCAGTAATGACTCTACAGATCCAGCTGAGATCGAACACATCAGCGATCGTCTTCAGGATACTTTAAACATGTTACTCACCTTAGATGACTATATTCATGACATGTTAACAGACGAAGAATACGAAGCAGACGCACAGACTTGCGAAGAATATTTAGACAGATCGAAGCGCGCACTTCAGCACGCCAAAACCCTCCTTACAAAGAAGAAAGACAAGCCTGGTGTGCTTTCTACTACTAATAACTATTCTGACGGTATACCCACGGTAATACAAGGGGTTAAACTACCCACAATAAGGCTCGAACCCTTTTCCGGTGATATAGAAACTTGGTGCAGGTTCTGGGAACAGTTCCAGTCCTCAGTTGACAAGAACCCCACAATATCTGACATAAATAAGCACGTGTTTCTAAGAGGATACCTCGAAGGAGAGCCAAAGCGACTCATAGATGGCATAGCAGTGAGCGCAGATACCTATGAACAGACGAAAAAGATACTTGTAGCACGATACGGAGACAAGGATAGGATAATCCAGGCCCACCTTGACTTCCTGGAAAATTTAAGACCTGCTTTGTCGGAAAGTCCTCAAGAGTTGAACTCGACGTACGTGGAGTGTCATCGCAGAGTACAAGCCCTCATAGCCCTAGGGGAAGATGTAAACCTATACGGACGTATATTGGCTCCAAAAATCCTACGAGCTTTTCCAGCTGAAATTTGCAGACGTTGGCTAATACACGCAAAGCGAGAAAACATTAAAGAAGGTCACATGATGTCATTAATGGAGTTTCTCAATGAAGAGGTAGAGGGATCGCTAACAACTGAGAAGATCAGAGGAGAAACCACCACGTCCGCTCCATCCTTCTATACTCCGACAGCGGCCACTCTTCAAATTTCTGCAAAAAGGGAAAAATCAAAACCGAGATGGAAGAAAACCATAAATCCATCCTGCGTCTTTTGTGAAAATAAAGGCCACTGGGCCCAAGAATGTAAAGAAATAACCAACCTGGAAGACAGAATACAAAAGCTCAGACTTTCCACGCGATGTTTTCTTTGCCTTAACAGAGGACACACTGTCCACCAGTGCAACAAGAAAGGAAAAGTTTCTTGCTCAAATTGCAAGCAACTTCATCACATATCCGTCTGGAACGCCAATAACACGCCACCCACTACTGTCAGCAAAATTCAAGTGGCAACATCACATTTATCATTTCTCCAAACTGCTCGTGTGTGGATCAAAGGGCCCACGGGAATTTCTAAACTCACACGATGTATCCTGGATGCTGGAAGTCAATCCAGCTTCATTGCACAGGTTCTAGTAAACACTCTCAAACTAAACGTAACTGACAAGCGAGACCTATCGGTGAAATCATTTGAAGCAACGTCCACTGGTTCCCAACTACGACGGCTTGTTCAGTTTGACATTATCGGATTTTCAACAAGGAAAACCGTCACTCTCACGGCCTTTGAAAGTGACAACGAAGAACTTCCTATTGAGATATTAATAGGTGCTGACCATTACTGGAAGATAGTAAAAATGGAACAGCCAATGCCAATAACGCCTTCACTTGTACTGCTTCCTACAGTCTTCGGCTGGGTTCTGACAGGTAACCGGTCCGGAGCTTCAGTTAATCACGTTACGACCTACCACATCTCAACCACTGACTGCGAAATATCCGATGAATCCATGAGACAGTTCTGGGATCTGGAAACAATTGGTATTCGAGAGACACATGGCAGACAAATGTCCGGGAAAGATGCAACTATCCTACATGAATTCCACAAAACATACTGTATCCAAGACGGTAGAAGAGTTGTATCACTTCCACGTAAAAAGGGCGTAATTTTGTCAAATAACCTGCCAATAGCTGAGAGAAGATTCCAGACTCTTGAGCACCGAATGCAACACGATTCGGTTTTCAAGGCAATGTACCACGCACACATGATGGACTACATCGTAAAGGAACAAGTCGAAATAGCTCCAACGAACGAGACTCCCGGAAACGTCTTCTATCTACCACATCACGCAGTCAAGAAGCAAAAGAAAGATGGCACTAAATAGAGGATCGTGTTCGATGCCTCTTCTCATGAGCGAGGCCAACCGGCGTTGAACGACGCACTAGAAATGGGACCTAATCTCCTACCCGAAATCGTAGCGACGTTACTCAGATTCAGAGTGTATCCAACTGCCCTTGTTGTCTGCGATGGCAGTCAAGCATTCTTACAGCTAACTCTACATGAGAACGATAGGGATCTAACAAGATTTCTATGGTACCGAGTGGAACCTCATGTTGATGGAATTACGCAGGCGAGCACGGACATTGTACCGTATCGCTTCAGACGATTGCCGTTTGGACTTACCAGTAGCCCGTTCCTCCTTTCGGCAACCTTGCGAGAACTTGCAGCCATGTATCATGAGAAGTACCCAACTGCAGCACAACTTCTAGACAGCTGTACCAGCCAGCGTAGATAATGATAACTTAGCAGTTACCGTTTATTATGAACTTATAGCTCTACTTCGACACATCAAACTCCCATTGTCGAAATGGTTTACGAATTCCCTACCACTCAGAGAAATATGGAGAGCAGAAGGTCAAGAGGTGAAATCAGAAACACGGGTTCTCGGTGTTAACTGGAATGCACAGTCGGACTTACTCTTTGCCACTCCAGAGGACATTACTCACGAACTAGTAGACAAACCAGCAACTAAACGCCTGCTTCTACGTGTTACAGCCAGATTTTATGACCCACTTGGTTTGTTTTCACCAGTACTGATCATCGGCAAGATTCTCTTTCAGGACACCTGGTGTAAGGAATTAAAATGGGATAGTATCTTACCAGTTGATCTTGGCCAGAGACCTAGCTGTTTGTGTACGTTATTTATACTACGACAGATATACATGTAAGCCAACACGGTGAAAGTTCGTTCCAACGGTTACGTTATACTGCATATTTTATTTTATTTAAAACTGTTCAGCAAAGCTTAAACGTGTAAAAATAAAACAAATAAAGTGTTCTAACAAAACTACAATGTCGCTCTCTGTAATCACCACGGATCCCAGAGATTAAGACTCATGTGTGAGCAGCCGTAGGCACCCATAATAAGAAGCAGTCAATCGAGTGACATAAAATGCTTCAAATTGGCGCTCCAACGTGTGGCGTGAACTTCAGAGAATTTCAGGAATGCTGAGCATGAACTTCAGAGAATTTCAGGAATGCTGAGCGTGAACTTCAGAGAAT
>CM060965.1:99528447-99533447 GCA_030765045.1 Tenodera sinensis | reverse complement strand
AGTCTCTTGCTAGATAAATGTTTCAAGATGCTCGCTATCACACAGCCTTCCCTTACAATCGCAGATATAGCTCCTTGGTGAGAAAGAAGACAGAAGTGGCATCACCCAACGTCAAACACTGTCTTAATGGCTCAACACCTACAGTCTGATAAATGACAGGTGTCAGCTTCTCCACTTGGAGAGTTGCTGTTGTAATTGCGTGGAAAATAACAGGGGATTTCGTGTTGTTTGTCACTTTTATTTATACTTTACAACAACAAGAGCAAATGAAGTCCCTAAAAGATGTCGCATCAGTACTCATCCTCCCCACCCTGGTCGATCTCTAGGGGGACGACCAGCTGTATAGGACGGGTTATTTGCTGGAACTAGTTCAGCTCCTTCTGGGATGGCTGCAGGTCTTATCACGAAGTGGGATGGTGTTAGAATTTCTCCTACGTCTGTCTTCGGTGACAGATCTACTGTCAGTTCCTACAGAGGTAGTGCTAAGACCTCAGCGAACGCACAACGACCTCTCTCAGACAGCGCTTTTTGGAGCCAATCATTCTCTCTCAGAAACGCTGCGTGATAAATAGATTACTACGTGTGTAAAGAAAGTAGAGTAAAACCTTTTCTCGTAACCAATATATTGCGATTTCCCGTAGTGTAGGGTACTTAACTCATTACTGGACTTCAGCGTGTTTCGGCCTTTTGAGATTTAAGTCGTACAAAATACCTTAAAGATCTTCTATGTTTGATCTCCCGTAGTATAGGAAACTCGACCCCTCTCTGGTTTCCAGCGTGTTTCGGCCTTTTGAGATTCAAGTCGCTCAAAACACCTTAAACTACGGTATTCAAGTTAATGAGAGGAGCGCTTCCCAGGTCGGCACCAAGTTTTATGTTGGAAATTGCGTGGAAAATAACGAGAAGACTTCGTGTTGTCTACCACTGTTTATTTATACTTTACTACTTGGCAAAGCGACGAGGCGTATTGACCTTGGCTGCCGAGCACTACGTTCGCTTCTTATCTTGTTTATTAGAACAGCGAAATAATAGTAACTTGGTATATAGTCAGTGATAAAGCACAAGTAGATGATCTCTCGCGCCTGCCGATGTATGAGACACGGCCCTGAAGATATGATTATTTCTGAACATAGTGTACAAACACTGTCTCACTGTTTGAAAGGTAGAACCAGAACTTAAAAATTCAGTGCCACAACTGGGATTTGAACCACAGATCTTCCGCTTACCTGGCGGCTGCTCTACCACTGAGCTATTGTGACAAACTGCCAGAATGACATTAAATTCTCAAACCAGTTCGTATTTCTCCTGGTAAACCACAAAGGCAGTCTCACATCAGAGACAAATTACCCCAATGGTGACTTACTATTGTAAGTACTTTATGTCCCAGGATTAAATAACCTTCAGATGGTAATTATTATTTATTTATGCCAACAAACTTACTGTTGGTGTTTTTAAACACACAAGTTGTGTGTGGGCAAAGTTTGAGAGGTAGAACTGGAACTTAAAAATTCAATGCCACAACTGGGATTTGAACCACAGACCTTCCTCTTACCGGGCGGCTGTTCTACCACTGAGCTATTGTGACAAACTGCCAGTATGGCATTAAATTCTCAAACCAGTTCGTATTTCTCCTGGTAAAACACAAAGGCAGTCTCACATCAGAGACAAATTACCTTAATGGTGACTTACTATTGTAAGTACTTTATGTCCCAGGATTAAATAACCTTCATATGGTAATTATTACTATTTATTTATGCCAACAAACTTACTGTTTGTGTTTTTAAACACACAAGCCGTGTGTGGGCAAAGTTTGAGAGCTAGAACTGGAACTTAAAATTTGAATGCCACAACTGGGATTTGAACCACAGATCTTCCGCTTACCGGGCGGCTGTTCTACCACTGAGCTATTGTGACAAACTGCCAGAATGACATTAAATTCTGAAACCAGTTCGTATTTCTCCTGGTAAACCACAAAGGCAGTCTCACATTAGAGACAATAGCTCAGTGGTAGAGCAGCCGCCCGGTAAGCGGAAGGTCTGTGGTTCAAATCCCAGTTGTGGCATTGAATTTTTAAGTTCCAGTTCTACCTCTCAAACTTTGCCCACACACGGCTTGTGTGTTTCAAAACACCAACAATAAGTTTGTTGGCATAAATAAATAATAACTGTCTCACTGTGTTTGTGCGATAAGCTCGCGTAAACAGCTGGGCAGTTTCACATTCTTTCCGATGCGCCTCATGGCTTTGCCAAATAGTACAACAAAGAGAACAAATGAAGTTTCTAAAAGATGTCGCATTAGTCCTGTATAGCTGCAGTGTTGTCAAGAAGCAGATAACTGATAATCCTCAGTTGGTTACATTCAACCAAATTATTTCCTTCAAGTTTTGTTTTGTATTTCTCTTTAAAAAAAAGCACTTACCCTAAAATATGTAATATTTCTAATGTTAATTCTCGGTTATTTATATATCTGAATTGAAATCTCAGATCATGTAGAATCTTGTTCAAAGAGATGATTCCCTTAAATAGGCCTATTTCTTTAAGAGAAGAGCGTACCTATGGTAGGATGCTTTTTTCGGTTGTGATAACTATAAGCGTGCCTGACTGAAAGCTGCCTACTTGGGTAACTGGAGTTACAAATCGCGATGGACATAGCTAAAGCTGCTTCTCTTTAAATACTCTCGAAACAGTCACCCCACTTGTTCTAAGTATACTGCAGTCATTTTCCTCACTTGGTTGAATGGAATAAGAGGTTCATTGTGAAAGAGTAAATTCAGTTTCGAAAAATTCCCTAAGAGAACAAATTCTCTAGCTTGGCTGCGCAGTGTAACACCCCGACCGGAAGCTGAACTTTCTATTGGGTCAGGAACCCTAGGTCTACCTCTATCTCGACCTGCACCGACTCTTGCTTGCATAAGTACGTATTTTAATTTGAGTTTTAACAAAGTAGGCTAACAACACACAACGCAAATGAGCGCCCAAATAAGCTCGAAAACAACTAGCGATAACTGACCTAAGAGGCACCTGCTTTATCAGCGTAACCAATGTGACAACCATTGTTTACATTTCCATAACAACGGCCTTCTCTCTTACACTTTACCCCTTACTTGTCATCTGTCATGTACCTTCTTTTAAAACTCAGATTGTAGGTTAGCTACCCAGTTTGTTATGATTGAGATGTTACATCTGTTCTGTCATATGACAACATTCAACACGCTCCAGTTTCTATAAAGATTTTGACATATCTGCGGGGAATAATTAAATAAAATTAATAGAAATGAGAAAAACGAAAGCAATATTAATCAATTTAAAGGCATTATATCTACCTGGATTTGCAAACGAATAGTTCAAACCACTAGATGTTTAGGATAGCAAATGCAATAAACCTAAGTTGACTAACTAAATGCCCAGTCTAAATGCAAGTCTCGGAATCTTCAATATCCTTAATTTATATTTTGCATTTGAAAAAACTAAAGCATATGAGTGTTAACAACAATTGAGATTTCGGGATATTTAAAGTACTTTCAATTGTAAGTCGCCCTTGGGGTATTTATCTTTGATGAGAGATTCCCTTGGACATTGCAAGTAAAAAAATGAAAATATTTGTTTGACACAAATTGAACACTTAGAACCGTTTCCTTCTCGGCTAGCATTACAAACTCCTTTTGGTTTTATTCTTCCTTCTCCCACTACTACTTCTCCTTTCTTATTTTGGATCAACTCCTGAGCAACTACTTCAAGAATGAAAGGGGGGGGGGAAGGAAAAGAAAAGAAGAAAGAAACATCTTGTGTCATTCTTCTTTTTCACTGCTATATTTTCTGTTATTCTGACCCTAGGAATGACCTAGCAGTCCTTTCTCCAGTCCAATGCAATATTCTAGAATATTTCCATATGTTTCTCTCAAAGTACTCTGTAAAATGTGTTTTCCAGATCAAAATATGACACATACACTTTTTTATCTCTTACTACGTAATGTTCGTTGGTTTTTCGCAGCATTGCCATTGTATCTCTTGCTCTTTTACTCTTCTTAAGGACAAATGTTCTTTTAATTTATTTTCGATCTGACAGCACAAGGTTGGATTTTGTACTCTCAGTACTCTGATGTTCTCTATGTCTGACTTTCAAATTTCTTTTTGTTTTTCTTGTATAAATACCAGTGCAATCTTGACAATTAATTTGATCAATATTAGATTTTTTTAGAACATCCACAGATTTTGACACTGGATTATTTGGAAAATTCTTAACTGTGAAGTTATTTTTGAAGGCTAGTTGTATATTGAACTTTCGAAATATTTTTTCAAATTTTTGAGACAATCCTGCATGGAAAGTGAACTTCTTGTAAATAACATCTTTTTTAATCTGTTTTAAATTTGAATTATTATGTACCAGAAATTTTTTTACTAGCCTTTCTAAACATACTATCAACCAATGAAGATGGAAAGTCATTATCAATAGCTACTTGATGTATATGTTGCAATTCTAAGGCGAAATGTTCCTTTGACAAAGGAACATGAAGATGTCTGTGTATCAAACATCGAAATACTGCATGTTGATGTAATGTTGGGTTGAAAATATTATATTTGATATAGTTGTCCACATGTGAAGGTTTCCTATAAATACTGAAGGTTAGATTTCCATTCTCATTTGTAATCAGTAAATCCAAAAAAGGAGGTTGATGATTGTTTTCTATTTCCATTGCGGATTTAATATGATCATCTTGAGAGTTCAATATATCCAATGATTTTTAGGAAAGAGGGTTTAGGAAGGAAACGTTCTAAGCCTAAGTTTCGGATTCCTCTCCCGGAAAACCCGGAGAAATTTTCAGTCAGGATTAACAAATCTGGAGGAAGTGAAACTGCAGATATTCTTTTTACGAGTCCATGTCTTAAGGACTTCGGCCACCCATGTCAATTATCCTATTTGTCTCTTAGTTTCTAAGGAATAAATGTAATTAGTATTTTCCGTACCGTTTAATGTTTTAAAAACTTTCTGAAATTGTGCTG